>JABEXW010000659.1:0-15271 GCA_013266185.1 Fusarium sarcochroum
GCTTCTTTTACTTTAAAGGTTGCAGAGCAAACCTTAGATAGAGAAACGGAAAAACTTTACCGCAGCGGGGGGATTGAACCACAAACAGAAAGTTTAATTTGTAAATGGTGCTTATTACAGTGAAGACATTTAGATATTACGGAAGGCTGCTCAGTCCTTCTATGCAGGTCAATTGACGGCACCATGATCAGGGGTTGGACCGCAACTGGATGACGTCGTCGTCCAGGTGCTTTTTCTGATAGTAAAGGGCAGGGTATCGCCAGTAAAAGATACCTACCACCAAGAGCATAAGAGTCGAGTCAAAAATATACAGCCACTCATGTTTGAGTAAATACCCTTCAGCTCCCATGGCGACCCATGGCGAACTCTGCGACTCGAAAGACAGACCGCACCATGATCAACAGACTCACGACGTAGAGCATATAGATATCCCTAGTCCATTCGTTGGAGGGGTCTTGTGACAGAGCAGTTGGGGCTTTACGCATTCGCATCTGAAATATTATTGTCGTGATAATAAAGAAGCCGAAGACCAAAATCTGGATCATGAGGCCGCACACGACCATATTCTCACCCAATTTGGCATTATCACCAGTAGCCATCAGTCCTGCTGCGCCACCTTGAACTAAGAAGGATATCACGTCTCCAGAGACAAAAATCTTGGCCAACCATCGTACTGGTACGATGGAGCGGCTTTCTCCCTGAGTTTGACGAATGATTCGACCGAGGCACATATAAATTGCCGCTGCGAACAAGGCTGGCGCGAGAAGGATGTAGGTATTTTGTATAACGTAGGGCATCATTCTTTCGGTCTTATCGTGCGCCCCGGCGCGGGCTCCGTAGCCAATGATCTCAACTACCACGCAATCTCAGCCAGTAGGCCACCCATGACTGGAAAAGTAGGAATACGTACAGAGTCCTCCAATTACAAAGACGCATGTAAACCATGTTCGTGTTTGGACCATTCGGAACGTGATAGCTGCTGTTCCAAGAAGAAAGAGCACAACAAAGATGACGGCCGCCGCTTGGTTTGGTACGTACTGCCAGAGGTAGTAGTGCCCCTTGTATGGCTTTAGTTCGGCCATGGTGATTTATTACTCTCTTGCAAAAAGAGTGTGTTGGGAATGGATAACTACTAATATGAGTAATGTCGGGTGTCCTATTCATATATGTCTGGGAGGCAGGCAATATTATGTTTCGAAAGTCAGAGGCGTAGAGGCAAGATTCGAGATCGTGAACACGGGTTTCGGCTTTTCAGTGTCTCGTATCAAGCAAAACCGATGTCACCGTATTCACTGATGCGTGATTGGTGGCCAGGTTGGGGGGATACGGATCCGCGGAACTGGGCCAATGTGATCAGACCAATGCTTTAGAGGAGTGATCAGCGAGGGTAAATTAGGCCCACTTATCTCGGGAGATTGTTCGTGGTACCCACTTGGATTCCAACTGATTTGACAAGCTTCAAGGGTGAAGAATACACCGCACTCATTCACGCTAAAATCCGTACATTCAGTTCGGTGTCTTATTTCCAACAACAAGAGGATACACGATGATGTGTTGCTTTGATGAACTTTGTTAGTAAGCTAAATTTACTGAAATTTCCTACACGCCCTGGCAGGTTATTACTACTGTTATCGCTGTATACTTACTATTATACGGTCCAACTAAGAAAATCATAAGTCCTCCTCTGACCACTGTTTGTTTGTAAATTTAATGAACAACTATAAGAAAAATACAGTTGGGCTTGTCCATATCCAGGAGACTCTACTCAGTCTAACAGGAACTCGGGGTCTGAAAAGCTATCCTGGTTTCCTATGTAGGAACCGAGATGGAAAAAAACGATCTTGTTATAGTTTGATATCAAGAAAGACTTCATTTAGGCTCAAGAAGTAAAAAGGATCAGATCCAGAAAAATTCAAGTGATAGAAACTAATATGTCTACGAAAGAGGTGGATTATATACTGTGAAAACATTAAGATTCTGAAATCGCATAATTATATACTTTCCATTAGATGAAATACATACAACCCCTTCGAAAATCTCAATCTTTTATCATTGCCTCAGGCAAACATCAAACCTTTGCATAATGAGCTCATCAACTCCCGTAGCTCGATGCTGTTGCGCTAGATATGCACCATCTTCTAATCTCGCAGCATACACTTCCTTTCGAGTCTTACTATGGACTGCATGCCTGATGCTCTTGTAAATCCCCAAGCCAGGGTATGCTACAACACCCATCGCCGCTGAGTTTCGATCCATGTTAGTACAAAATCGTTTTCCAAACAAATGTAGAGAGGTTTTCATCTACTCACCAGAAGTCACCTTTGAAGAGAACCCCAAAAGACCTTTACCAACTCCTGCCATCCCTCCAACAAATCCGTCCTTCTTACTACCCTCATAAGGCTTCATGACGAGGTCGGCGAGACCTTCGCCGATACCAACAGTAAGACTTTTTCCCGATACCAGAAAGCCAGACTTCCAATCCGTCACGATACCGTAGTCTGCTACTTCTTCGCCATACAACTTGGGTATGGCGCGGGAACCTTCGGCAACCGCAAGTGGCACGCCCAAAAAGACGCCTTTTGAGTAATGCTTGAAAAGGCCCCCAACCTCGGAAGCAGACGCCGCCATCATGTCGAGAGCCAGATGTCGGTCTTTCGTAGGCTCCTTTTTGTCGATGTTGGACTCTACTTCGTCTTCTCGTGAGATAGTAGAAGCTGCACCTGACCGAAGTCCTTTTGAGGCGTTTGCGTCGTGAAGCAGTTGGGCAGGTCTAGCAACGATGTTCACTGCTGACTCAGTGATGTCGGAGAATATTCCAAGTGTCGCTGATGTTACGCCGGTGACCGGATCCCACCGGCGGTTCTCAATGACTGTCTCTTTCGTTCCTAACCTTTTTTGTCTCTCAGTTAGCCTACAAATCTTGCCGCTATCCCTGGGTAGACTCACAGCTGGAGTTTCTTGACATCAATCTTTACATGGTCCATCAAGATATGTGCGGCAAGCCCCGAGATCCGCAAAACCTTCCCTTTCCGCTTGTACCTCCAGACAGCTGGTTGATCCGGCAATATATCACAGAAAAGTGTTTGCCGTGGTAGGTGCCGGTAGAATGAGCAAATCGCGTTTTGCAACCCATTTTCGGTTCGCATCCTGGATGCAATAGACTTTGCAGCATTCTGAGTATCTCTCGTGAGACAGAACTGTATGCCTTTCATCAGACTGGTTTTGTCGAGAGACTTGAAAGGGATGGGTGCGGGGCCGGCTCCGGCTTTGGCAACCATTTCACCCCAGAACGGCTGACTAGCAAAGTTTATCAGCTCTTCCATATCAAATGAACAATACTCGCGGAGAGACATACTCCCCGAAGAATGGCACAATGGTGGTTGGCCTTCCATTGAGTAGTCCGCATGCCGTTGTCCCCGCCCCGCCATGATGCACAACGGCAGAAACATGTTGGAAGAGCCATTCATGGGGACAATCACCCAAGAACATGATGTCTTTTGTTTGTTCCGGTTCCTCTGAACCCAAGTTGCTCCAACCTCTAGAGATCAAAGCACGAACGCCTGCCGCCCTCACAGCGCCTATAAGTAGCTGGGTGACTTGTTCTGGATTGTCAATGACGATGCTTCCAAACCCAATGTATACCGGAGGAGGTCCAGCACATAGAAAATCATGCAAATCTCTAGGCGGCTTATATTGTGGAGAGTCGCGGAAGAAGAAACCACATACATCTAACACCGTATTATTGTTATTAGTTCTCATAGTCAGTTAACAGTGAGACAGTCACTTACCAATATGCTCAGGCCAATCTATTGGCTTAGGTACTAACGATGGCGACCAGCAGTAGGTGAAAGGAACTTTCAGTGTTTCGGCTAGCCCTGGACCTTCTGTCAGAGGAACAGGTTCCAAGTCAATAGAAACCCTCCAGTCGTTGATGATGTCTCCCAATCTAGTTTTACTTAGCACTTTGTCAATGCAAACATGGGCATATGGCTCGATCGGCTCACCCTTGCCATGTCATCCACTCGACAATAGAGAATGACACAAAGTTTGCCGCACCAGGATCAATTTTCTCTTGCTTCAAGTTAGCAAGTGGATGTGAGAATGACCTTGTGCTGCTCCAAGGCATCGTGAACATCAGATGCAGCGGGATGCCTAATGCCTGGGCGCAGTGAATATGGGCAAAGCTTGGCGGGTTAGCAATAATCGCGTTAGCAACGAACGGAGTTTTCGAAGCTGGGCAAGGTTTAATGCAAGAGTCCCAACACCCACCAAGCATTGCAGAGACCATCTTTCTCTTGCTTTGGATATCACCTATCCGTAAACTTTTTAGGTTTGGGATAAGGCCCGGATTCTTGACCATATACGCCATTAGTTCATTAGGGTCACCTCCAATAGGATAGAACTCCAGTCCAGATTGCCTGACGAAGTCTTCAAAAATGTTGTGTGTCGCCAGCCGCACTCTGTGGCCTTCCCGTTGTAATTCGCTTCCCAACGCAATGAATGGTTGTACATCACCACGGCTTCCGACTACTTGGATAACAATGTTGAGACGTCCAGCAAGGCGAGGCTCCGAGCCTAATTGCGGAGGCGGCTGCTCGTGCTTACCATGGTCGGAATCCCATGGAGTTTGCCTGTCCGGTACGAGTCTCGACAATGTCTTGAATAATCTCGAGTTGGTATCAACATCAACTCGACCATCATCTTGAGCCTATACGTTAGCTCCGCGGCGATAGTGCATCATCTGTGGTATTACCTGTCGTATGAGTGTCACCCTGCAGGAGGCTTGTATCCAATGGGATAGCCTCATACTGCGGAGGCGCCTCCTCGTCACATAGTCCATGCATGCTTGAAGTGCGTTGTTTTCCATCCATGACCAAAGATTCGATTCACTTGATAAGAGACAGCTGTGTCTAGAAGAAGTAGAGGTTGTGTTTACAGTAATTTTTGATGCCTACAACACCAAGTCCTGTAGGCATAAGGGCTGGACTACGAGGCTCCACAAGTCTCACAAGACAGTGTATTTATCCCAGATTCTTACTACCCTAAAGACTTAGGCCCCTCTTCAATCGGATCGACGGGGCGCAAAGCATCCGCGTATTTGGAGCTCTTCCATTGGCGGGATGCCGCCACATACTCTTACACGTATCTGAGGGCCTCCAATAGGCTTGACCAGGACTGTCGCTAGCTGTTCCGTGGATCAGTGGAGACCCTACCCTAGCGGTACGAGCCCCTGCAGCCACTGTTGACAATCTCTATCCGCGTTTCCAAATTTACCTCCCTCCACTTGTTTATCTCACATATTGCCCTGCCATCTTCTCCCAAGTACATTTTTTCGACATTTTGTCTGTTACTATTTACCGCTTTATCTTGGTCTTCGCCCTGAATCGACTTTGACCGGGGTCATCTCAACGAGTCATGTCTAGCCGCCGCCGCCATCGGAAATCTCGATACGGATGTGCCGAGTGTAAAAGACGTCACATTAAGGTAAACATGTCAACTACCAACCCTTATTAAAAAAGATTCTGACATTTACAGTGCGATGAGGCCAAGTCCTTGTGTGGAAATTGCACAATCATAGGAGGAGAATGTTCATTCGTATTCACAACGGTTTCCACGCATACCCCGGGCAATTTATCTCCCAGCGTGGGGCCGTCACCTTCGCCTTCGTCATCGGCCAGTCTTCTAAGGCAGAGTCCACATTCGGCATGGCAAGATACCGAGGTGACGGTGCCGGACTTGTTCCAAGTTCCCCCTGCAGATCTTTCTCAACTGGAATTATTACACTACTTCGTTTTCGGATCCTTGGACTTCCCCTTAGACACATGGGGGTTGTCTGAACTCACTCCATCAGGGATGGTACGAGAAGCTCTTGACTGCGGCTATCTTATGAATGAGATTCTTGGCTTTTCCGCAAGATACCTTGCGACTACAAGGCCCGAAAGAAGATCCATTTACCTCCACCAAGCCAAGGAGTATCAAACACATGCCCTGTCCTTGTTTAATAATCAAGAAGTAAATATGATGCAGGAGGATCGCCTACGCCTTGTCTTGTTCAGCTGGCTACTTGGAAATCATCTCCTCTGTGATGTAGCAGGCTTAGATGATGACCGAAATGAAGGTGCAATCGTAAGATTCCTTCACTACCTGCAACTCTATCGTGTAGTACGAACAGCAACTTCCGGCGCCTGGGAGTCCCTACTGAGAACCGAACACCGCGATATGCTAAAAATGGGAGAAGAGTTGGCTAATGCTTTTAGCCGTGGTCATCAAACTTCCTCTCTCGACATGTTGATTAGGGACAGTCTGGGAATGACTGATGTCCAGAAAAAAGCCACATCACAAGCACTGGGTAGGATTCAATGGGTGTTCGATTCATACGAGCAGGATGGTCGCGATGTGGCTCTGCCTCGTTGTTTCATGATGGCATTCTCGTGGCCTTTGTTTATTAGTCGCGAGTTTGTGGAACTACTAGAGAACAGAAGACCCGAACCAATGCTTGTCTTGGCGCATTTCGCTGTCATATTGCACTGGTGTGGGGGACATTGGATTTTTGAACGGATAGGGGTGTGTCTGATTGACAGCATCATGAAGGCAATCGGGCAAGGATGGGAAAGATGGCTGCAGTGGCCTCGAGAAATGACTGAGAGGGAATTGTAGGTATCACGTAATATCTTCAGTGCACGGTTTTCACCTGCTCTTTAAAAGCGAATGAGCCAACATGCATATCCCTAGAGGATCTTCGTCCAAACATAAAATTCAAAGCAGATGGTGGTGAATGACTGGCTACTTTCTTCGACAGGATTAAGAGATGTAGAATACCAGGTCTATTTGGCAAACTGTTTCTATTTTTGGATTATGTGCCAGGAACGAACCGTTTGGGTCATCTAATCCGCTGTCAACGGTTGACATATTGAGATGGAGCTGGTGGTGGGACGGAAAGATGCTTAAAAACTCAACACCCCTAGGGACCTGGGGGAAAGCGGCAGAGACGAGTGAATGTTATGGCTGGCCGTATCGAGAATCCACTCAAGGCGGAACGATAACTGGTGTCCAATCGCAAACATCACAATACGTGGAAACCTCCCCACTGATCGGGTTTATACCTAATACCTACAAGGATACGAGTAAACGCCTTGGCGAATAATGAGCGAGACCTAACTCGTCGTTATGCAGTCTGAGCATCCTGCGCCCTGCCAGTTGGAACTTCCGAGATTTAAGGATATTCTACGCGAGCAAGATCTACCCTCCTTAATTTTTCTTCACCGTAGAAAGGCGATTATTGACATGAAAATAACTGGAGCAAGTTTTGGTATTCTGGCGAGATTTATGATAAATAAGAATCACCAGTAACATCTCAGAATGTTTGTCCCTCGACTAAACCTCCTCTATAAACAGGTCATCACCTCAAGCTTCTGCCAACTTCTTGGTAACCTCACCCCCTCGTCCTGCTTGAATCAGGACAGCGGCAGATCGTTCAACATGGCCACTTCCCTTATCGAAGCCTGTAACGCAGCAACTTTCAGTCCCTCGATCTTTGGGGCCGACATCCTCGGAATACAAGCAAATGTTGTAGCCAACTACAGCGTTGCTGCCCCAGAAGCCTACAGATACGTAGCGCCAACTGTGGAGGAGCAGAATGCCACCTTCTGCAACGTTACCGTCACATACACGCATCCGGGACAGAACGATACTATCAATGTAGAGGCTTGGTTACCCATTGATACCTGGAATGGTCGACTTCAAGCTGTGGGTGGTGGCGGCTGGGTGGCCGGACGGTTCTTCCTATCGTACGCTGCCATGAGGGGAGCTTTAGCTGACGGCTTCGCAACAACCTCCACCGACGCAGGCCTCGGGAGTGCCCTCGAGGCGAGTCCCTGGGCTCTTGCTAGTCCCGGAAATGTCAATTTGTATAATCTACAGAATTTTGGGTCTGTATCTCTGGAAGACCAGGTGAGTCTTGCATTCGGCGACACAAGCGAGGCTAAGTGTACTGACGAGTTAGGCTGTCATTGGCAAATCCCTCATTAAAGATTTCTATGGTCGCGGCCCTGAATTCTCTTATTGGACTGGCTGCTCACAGGGTGGAAGACAGGCCTTGATGCTCGCTCAAAGGTACCCGACAGCATATGATGGTATAATTGCCGGTGCCCCCGCGATTCATTGGACTGAGCTATTCTCCTACATCCAATGGCCGCAGCAGGTTATGAACGAGCTTGGTTCTTACCCCCCAGCTTGCGAGTTTGATGCTATTACAGCGGCAGCTATCGAAGCTTGCGATGGTCTGGATGGTGTTCGTGACGGCGTAATCTCGAGGGTTGACGAGTGCCTTCATGCGTTTGATCCATACGCAGTCGTTGGCAAGACCATCAAGTGCCCTGAACTCAACGGGACTCACGTCCGCATCACCAAGAGCGCTGCAACAGCCGTCAATGCTACCTGGCAAGGCGTGCCTATACTTTCTGGGCGACAAACATATCATGGGATCGCACCAGGAGCTCAACTGACTGGCACTAGTTCAACTGCTTTTGGTCAGCCTGGTTTGCTAAGCACAAACTGCACCTCAGGAGACTGCGTTGCTGCCCCTGTTCTTTTGGGGGTTCAATGGCTCCAACTTTTTGTTGCGAAGAATCCAGAGCTGGACTTGGCTACTTTGAGTC
Source organism: Fusarium sarcochroum (assembly GCA_013266185.1). Lineage (NCBI taxonomy): Eukaryota > Fungi > Ascomycota > Sordariomycetes > Hypocreales > Nectriaceae > Fusarium > Fusarium sarcochroum. The sequence goes on from JABEXW010000659.1 coordinate 8,658, forward strand.
GGTCCCAGTTTGGGGATTTGGTTTATGCTGGGGAACAACAATACAACTCCCTCGTTGGCACCCAGGACGCAGATTTGACCAAGTTTCGAGACGCTGGAGGCAAAATGATTAGTTTTCATGGCTTGGTACGTCAATCCATGCTCATTCAAAACTGCTGAGTCTTTTGTTAAATTACTGACTTCTATGTTCACTTGATAGGCGGATAATATTATCCCTCCCAAAGCCACCGAGACTTACTATAAGGCGGTAGCCGATCTTTCGCCCGACATTCGCAGCTTCTATCGATACTTCGAGGTTCCAGGCTTGGGCCATTGCTTTGGCGGTGTTTCAAGTCAACCTACGCAACTCTTCAGCCAATTGCGCCATTGGGTTGAGAACGGTACAGCTCCCGAGGTTTCGGCCGTAAAGCTCAATGCCACAGGTGGAACAGAGCATAGTCGTATTTTGTGTCCTTACCCAAAGCAGGCAGAATTCGATGCTGTTTGTGGGGATCCGGCGTCAGCAAGATGTTGGTCTTGTGCAGTGTAAGAACGCGCGTCAGATCAGAGTTTGTTTCATCACTACTACTTTCCATTTCTTCTCAACATGTACTTAGATTAAAATTATTGTGGCTTACATAGTCGAAGGGTGACACGCGTATCAATCAGCTTGGGCTTGCACCTGGGGACTTAAATCGCAAACCCACGAACCTAAAGCAGTTTAATATGGATAATTCAATAGAGATAAGCATTTCTATAGAAATATAATAAAGCCTGGTAGAATCATGTTTAAATAATGGCAGAAGCTCGATTGGGTGACTGATGCACTCTTAAAGAACGTCCCTCGTGCCATGATAGGCGCAGAAAACTACAAGTGAATTTGCGTTGGGAAGGTATTGAGAGCATTTTACTTGACCGGTCAAGGGTAGGCTGAATCTCAAGGTATCACTTGAGGATACTCGCACCACAGCTACAACATCACCCAACTGTACCGTCCTAGTTCAGAAACATATCTCCATTCGCTGTTAGATTAGCTTGGCCTTCGTTTCTCAACCGTCCCCATAATAGCCTTCTGCCATAATGATAAGAGGAAACAAGGGTTATAATCCATGTTTAAATTCCAACATGCAAGTTGTAGTTACCTTTAAATACAATTCCCTGGGGTCCGAAGGTGTTAGCCATGTGATGCTCTCTGGTTTGAGAATCATACCCACTCCAACCGTCTGGAATTCAACCCTCTGAACACATGTATCCCCGTGACTATTCATCACAAACCCCCTATTCTAAGCACACGATCCAGCTGCACTACTGCATACTTCACACCGCAGTCCTTCCCCTGTGCCTACCCTGTTGAGCAATAAAAGCCGGCATGATGGATTCTGAATGCTCAGTCAATCTGTTACGTGCAGTTCTCCCGGGTTTATTTGCTATTCTGATGATGGTTGCAATCGTAGGCGTTTGCGGGTAAGTACTTTACCATGCCAAGATCGAGTATGTCTGAACTATCCAGTTGTGACCAAGTGAGCATAGCGCTTTCCTTTCCAGTATCTACTTGTATTTACGAGAATGAGAGACACAATCTTTGCATCTAGCTACATGTAAATTCTACAAGACATACCTCGTAATAGAAACGATGCCTACTATGTAGCGTGGTGTTGTTTGTGGTTCGATATGCCTGTCTACAGATATAGCATACTTGGTCCACAGGTCACGATCAAACATTCCCGTCTAGGGTGAATTGCTACCACAGACGACGTATTACAGCAAATACACGACTACAGTTCATAATAGCTTCACAGATCCATTTGTCGAAGTTTCGACCATTTCCGCCTAGGTCTAGCTCAAGACTCCTAATTACCGCAAACTATACGAAACACACCACACAAATTAAAAAGGGGGCCTGATCTAGTCTTTAATACTTCGATAGGAAGGATGGCTAGACTGGTGATGCATTATTCAATCTTTCAACTCAAATCGCCCACTGCAGCTGAGATCAGTCCTTCTTTGCCTCGTGTACATCAACCACGTGGCCAGTCTCATCCAGGGCAACCACAACCTTCTTGGTACTGGCCTTTCGGGGATTCTTGGCCTCAAAGATCTCAGATAGCTCCTCAAGATTCTTACCCTTTGTCTCGACATAGAAGATGAAGATGAAGCCAATCTCAATCGCGATCCAGACGATATAAACCAGATATAGCTTCCAGCCAATCTCCTTGATGCCAACGCTGATTCCGTATGTGTTAGTCATAGTTGCAATATTCATAAATAAAAACTTAATGGAAGATCCCTTGGCACGCGTTCGGTTCGTGAGACACTCCATGGGGTAGAGGGTAGCACTGGGCGTCATGCCGGTGGCAAAGCAGATACCAAAAAGATATACAGCGACGATAAGCCCATAGACGAGATCCTTGTTATGTTCGGAGTTCGCCGCGAAGCCTGTTAGCATGATATATGCTGCGAGACATCCTGTGAGCCCGCTCATCATCATCTTTCGGCGGCCAAATTTATCAAGAACCATAGAGCCGCACATGGAGGCAATCCAGCAGATGATAGCGTTGATAGCGTTGATGAGCAATTGTGTGTTAGAGTTGGCCATGCCAGCCTTCTTCAACATCTCGGGCTATCATCCATCACTTATCAGTAGGATTCCTTGGCAGCTACTCCAAGACTAGGACTCACGAGGAAGTATGAAATGACGTTGTTACCCGACCATTGGCCAAAGAAAGCCACGGCAATAACAAGCATAGTCCGGTACCGCGCGGATCGACTGTTGACAAGCTCACGGTAATCCCACCAGCGACCAGGTTCCTCAAAGCTGTGCTCCTCTAATATCTGTTGATACTGGAGCTGGACGATGGGTGAGTTGGGGTCCCCTTCACCGTGATATTTGGCAAAGATGGCCAACGCCTCTTCGGTTCTGTCTTTGGAGATCAACCAGCGGGGAGATTCGGGGAGGAAGAGGACAAGGACCATGGCGATTGACGGGAAGCCGGCTTGTAGGATAGTGGGAATTCGCCATGCCCAAGAACTTTTGATGTGCCTGTGTTGGAGCCATGTTAGCGAATACAATAGAACCAAGATAAGGAGACGCTCACAGATTGGTACCATATGTAACCCATCCTGCCAAAATATTACCAACCCACCAAAAGTTGTTATACCTACTCAGCCGTCAGCTCCATGAAAGGGATATAGCTGGAAATGATACACACATCCCAGCAGTCAAGCCTCGATAGGCAGGGTGAGCAAGCTCGACAGTGTACGCTGGGCCTGCGCCATGAGCCACAATGGCCCCAAAGCCCAGGATAAATCTGCCTCCGATGAACTGGCCAAGACTGTGGGCAGAGCCCTGGATAGCAGTACCAATCAGGATCACAAAACACCCGATAAATATACATGGCCGTCGGCCGTGGACATCCGAGATGTATGCCACCAAGGGAAAGGCGGCAAGTTGAGCTAAGTTATAGATGATAAAGACGATGCCGGTGGAGGAACCGCTGCCATCAAGCCCAAAGGAGTCCTGATAAGGCTTCATCGCATTGATGGCTCCCATGAGAGAACCGTCTGAGTCACGTTGGTCAACAAGTTGACTTGTTAAGTAGAGCGTATCGATCGCTTACCGAAGCCTTGAATGGTCGAGACGAGATAACCGACAGTCATGACGACATAAAGGCGGGCTAGAGACTTGCGTGTGAGCTTCCCCTTCAGAGCGAGGGCCTCCGCAAGAGCTGCAGAAAATACCTCAAGCTGAGTAACACGTTCAGTCGGCTTGGCCATCTCATTGTGTTCCTCGGCGAGGGATGGAGGCTTGGTAGTCGAGTTCTTGCCTGGTGTAGACATTTCTATACGGATGTTGGTCTAAAAGGCCTAATAATGAGGAGGTTCTGTAGATGAGTTGGGTTGCTACTGGAGTATGTGTGGCTTACAACGGGGATAGCGTCATTTAAGTAGTTGCTACCAAGACACCGGTTACCCGAGGCTCGAAAGTCTCCAGACTACAACATTAGACTTGACTTTGGGTGTGACCGTTCAGGTCGATCTTACCGTTCCCCATGGGGTCACGTTAGCCGACCCTGGGGCAATAAAGTTGGTAAGGTCGTGGGTATGTGGCATGACTCGGCGGAACAAGCGAGTATTGCATTGACCAAGGGCAGGGCTCGCTTATGTTCCTGATCTATCACTAGTGAATCCTCTGCATGATCCTTCCAATCCCGCCTCGTTTCCCGACGACTTAGTGTTGAGCTTTTCAGCCGCAACCCCGCATCTAAAACCGAAAAAACTCGAAGGCTAGTTCACCTGATGTAAGAAATCTCTTTCTGCCTAAATTTACTGGCGCGGATGTTTGCCTCGGGGATAAGACCGTGTTGTCCAGGCGAGTCTTGGGACCGTTCGGACGGTTGGCCGAACTCACATGAACAGTTTCGAACAGGGTAATGCATTCTATGCGCGAGCATCATAAATAATATCTTTACGTCAAATGTCCTCCAATGTCAAAGTGGTTTTTCTTTTTGTCCATGAGTCGTATGGTAATATCATTGTGACACAACAAAACGAACGGTGCTCTAGGCATCAACGAGGTTCTTCTATCGTAAGATGCTGTAACCCTCGCAGACGTCAGCCTGAACAGCTATGAAGAACACGTTTTATCTACAAGAAGGTTCTTCAGCTGATTGAACACTTCCTCATCATCGCCATGGTGGGACATCTCCTCATCCCGCTCCTGAATTGGCTGAGAAAATTCGAGTATAAACTGCAATATCCACCGGTCGAGGTGAAACGTAGCGTCCTTGTACCGAAGGCAAGCATTGTGAAACTGTTTCAGCTTACTGATAGTAACCGAGACGATAGGCCAGTACCTATGCAAGTCAGTTATCATTTCGAAATTACGCTCCAGCCTCGACCTGGCCATCGCAATCTCTTCATCGTCAAAGCTGAACAGTAATGTGTGTATTTGTACTGTCGAAGATGTGACAAGGTCGTGGCCGACGAGTGAATGCATTATATCTGTTTCGGGTCGCTGCTTCGCCTTCCAGATAAGATCGCAGAGGTCGGCCGCCTGTTTTTTACACCTTGTGGCCAAGATGATTGTCTGGTCGTAAAGAGGACTATTGCTGCTCATGTCTGAAATCTCCCCTAGGGAGAAGTAGAAGAGAAGCTGTCCGATATGATGGTAGTTCATATGCATATTGACAAAGGTAGGACCGGAGCCTTGGTTACTCCAGTAGGTCATGTTCTCTTCGGTGTTTCTGAGCTGATGAGGCAAGTCAGTAAGCCATGTGTCCAAGGTCACGGCCAGCTTCCCATTTTCCACAAAAGTCTGTTCCTCAGCTATCTTTCCGGCAGCAATTTTGGCATTGAGCTGATTCACCTCATGAAGGAGGGCGTTGAGGCTGATGAAACGGGCTAGCAACGAGTGGGACGGCCATGAGTCAGAGGTAGAGGGCGTGACTGGCGATGCGACAAACTCAGCTGGTTTGTTGAGATCAAGAGTCAAGAAGTCATGTTCGCTCATGGGTAAAGGAACATCATGGCGGATCTGGATGGCGCGCGGAAGAGAGACAGATGAACTATTCCAAGTATCAGTTGTTACCAGTGACCACCACACTATCCTAGATTAGTCTGACTGTCTTGAGTTGAAGTTTAATGTCTTGATTTAAATGCAGAAGCATACCTCGACGGTTGATTTCTTGCTCAATACGAGTGTTGACCTTCAAGTTCGGAAGATCGAGTAACATAGCCATACGACATGCGATAGCATAATACACGCACTCCGTCGTCGCCTCGCCATCTGCGACAAAGTTTGCAGCCAACAGCATGCAGGCTTGAATCGTTACTACCGAGGTATCGTGTAAATCGAGCAGCTTCTCGGCTTCCTGAGCATACGGACGGCCCCTGTGCCAGGGGTTGATATGCCTGAAGCTTTCATGATTGGAAAACCGCGCTGAGAGACCAATGGTGGCAAAGAACAAGACTCTGGGAATGGTGCCACAATGGAAAGCCTCTTTGAACGAGGGCATGTGGAATATGTTTGGCAGGGCAAAGTGAACATGGACGAAAAACATGTCAATTAGCTCCTTAGATAAGGCACGATCAGGGATCGCCGCAGACGAAGCGTGAATGGCAACGCCTTTCGGATCAGCTAGAGGAGCGTATCGTTGTGTTGAATCCGACGTTTGGTCTGGCGTCATATCACATTCCAGGCCACGTTGGGTGCAGAAGATGCAGCTTGTTCCGCGGCGTGGTCTGACGCACTTCTTCTGACGGCCCCTGGAACTTGGTGTTAGCTTCAGGTGCCAGGGTTTCCTACGAACACTTTTGAGGTTACCCACCGACAGGCTTTGCAAGCTGATAGAGGTCTCATACTGTCGAAACAAAGGCTGATGATCCACCACTAGGCAGGGAAACTTGTGCAAACTGAAAGCAAGTGGGTAAAATCTGCATCTTATCTTGGTGATTTGATTTGAGATAAGAGAAGGAAGTCGAGTAAAACCAGTAAAAGACACAGCCCGTAGCCTGGGAAGCGAATACGTGTATTCAAATGTGGGTCATCATGCCTATACGCGTATTACAATAATCCTTTGGATGTCTAGATGCTTTTGCTGGGTATTAAACTAATTGCAGTCAAGTACTACATACCTA
>JABEXW010000660.1:0-51487 GCA_013266185.1 Fusarium sarcochroum
CATAATATAGAACTAGTCTGTAATATCCAAAAGCATGAGTGGAATTTGGTAGAAGGGCCCTGGTTCTTGTCTGCGGGTTTGATGTGCGGGCTTCAGCAGTCTAACTGCCACACCACATTTCTAGCGGAGATCCAAATATGACGATATCTCAAAACGAGTGATACGATGCTGAGATCGTGACCATTTTTGGTAATGAAAATAAGGCCAATCATGCAGAGCGGGCATTATTACTCACACCGAATAAACAGAAGAGGAGAGAGTGGATCTGCCAAGTATCGTACACTTTGCCGTAACTAATGCCTCATGTAGTAAACACCTAAAACTAACTTACATTTATCCGCCAAGGATATAAATCTGTTCTTTCACTTTCATCGCATCTCAATCAATTCAAAACGAAGAAACTGCAGTCTCACCAGCAAAAATGACCACCTCAGAAGCGCACCTTGAACTCATCACAAACCCCGACGACTTCGCCGGCGTTTTCAAGGCCACAGCCGCAGCCTTTGGTCACCAGACACGCGATAGTGTCTGGATGAGCTTCAACCCAGGCTGGGACACTCCCGAAGGCGAAAAAGCTGGTGCCAAGCGTCTCGCCGACCGCTGGTCATCTGTCACCAAGAATCGCGATGGCCAGCCCAACACCATCTTTGTCAAGGCCACGGTCGATAACGTCATTGCTGGCATCTCAATCTGGCAGCAATTCTCCGTGGTAGATGGCTATGGCGATGCACCCGTGGAGGATATCCGACAGAGCACGAACTTGGAGGAGTTGCACCCTGGCAACGAGACTGAGCAGCGGTTTCTTCAACAAGCGGAGAAATCGCTGCACAAGAGGCGCTGGGAGATCATCAAGGAGAAGGCAAATGCGTCTCCGCCAGCTGTTATGGCGATGGATCTTTGCATCGTCGACCCCGCGTTCCAGAAGAGAGGCATTGCAAAGAAGCTCGTTCAATGGGGACTGGACGAGGCCGAGCGAAGGGGATTGGAGTCTATCACGGAGGCCTCATCTATGGGACGGGTGGTGTATATGAAGCAGGGTTTCAAGCAAGAGGGAGGTGAGATTGTCTATAAGATGGACGATGAGTTCAAGGGTCGAGACGTACCTTCAAACGTCGTTTTGAGGACAGGCGGGCAATAAGTCAGAGCGAGTTGGTATATAGCTAAGAATCTCGAAGTAAATAGAGTAGAATAAGAAACATCGCCTGTTATCAGGTTAAATTGCTAGTCGTTATGCTAATTCCAGCCATCTCATCGGCACCCATTTTGTTTTCACCACAGTACCATGTTCTTCGTAGTTGTTGAAGCTAGCTCACACAGCATCTTAAGATTGTTTCCATCACAAAGTATGCGGCTTCACCTTCAACCCTTCAGGTAGCTTCCAATGGTTCTTAACGCCACCCCAACTCTCCTCGTTGTATCCCTCCTGCACCTTCTGACACGTACTCAATCCCCACTGTGTAACGCCCACCATCAAACAACTCTCAAACATAAACGCACAGCTTCCCCCTCCGACCTTGACGGGCTTGAGCTCTGCGTTTCGCCCGCCCTCGTAACTCTCAGCGTCAGGGCCATGGCCGCTCATGACGTTGTGCAGACTTGCACCGCCGGGAACAAATCCACCTGCACCACCGCGCTTGGCATCGTAGCCGCCCTGGATCAGACCCATGAACTCACTCATGGTGTTGCGGTGGTACCACGGTGGGCGGAATGTATCTTCGCCGACGAGCCAGCGCGGTGGGAAGATGACGAAGTCTGCCACTGCTGTGCCGGGAGTGTTGGTCGGCGCTGAGAGGACTGTGAAGATGGACGGGTCTGGATGGTCGAAAGAAATGCTTCCGATGGTGTTGAAACGGCCCAAGTCGTACTTGTAAGGATAGTAGTTTCCGTGCCAGGCCACCACGTCAAAGGGAGTGTGCGCTTGCACCGTCTTGAAGAGGTTGTTGTTGAACTTGACGGAGACGGTATACGAGCTGGAGCCTTCGGAGGCTGTCGCGCCAAAGTCCTCGCTGAAGCACGCAACGGGGGACTGGAAATCGCGAGCATTGGCTAGACCGTTGGAACCAATGGGACCAAGCTCAGGAAGGTTGAAGTGGCCCTGGTATAATTCTAGGGCGTAACCGCGAGCTGGACCGGAAGGGAGATGGACTTGATACTTGACACCTCGAGGGATGACAGCAATCTCCATCGGGCGAACAAGAAGCCATCCGAACTCTGTCCGGATATCAAGAGCTCCCTCTTGAGCGACAATGAGAAGATCGCCATCGGCAGAGTAAAACGCCGACTTCTCATCCATACTCTTCCCCGCAGCGTAGATATACATACCCAACCCCTCTTTCAGAGTAGGATCCCCAGCACCAGCGACCAACCTCAGACCAGTAACAAAGTCCAAGTGCTTGGCCTCATCATGGTCAAAAGGGTCCCAGCGGAGCTGATTAGGGATATAGTGCAACTTCCCATCCTCAGCGCCATCAAGAGTCTTGTTAGCATCATCCTCCGACTTGGCGTCAACTTTCTCTGCTTGGTACGGAGGATGCGCGCAAGACGGTAGAACGCGGTACAACCAAGTTTGCTTATTCTCATGTCGCGGCGCAGTAAACGCAGTCCCGGATAACTTCTCGGCGTAGAGACCATACGGCGGCTTCTGAGGAGAATTGTGCCCAATAGGTAGAGCACCGTCAACGGCTTCAGATCTAACAAAAATGTCAGCTAAGATTCATATACCGCGCAAGCCGAACTCACTCTAAGTGGCAGTTGAAGCCATTCTGATACCGGTATTTCTCCTTGAGATCAAAGTCTGTGATGGGCATCTTGTTAAGTTATGGCCTTCACTGATTGAGTTTGAGTTTGAGTGGTAAGCTCTCTCAGCAAATGTGCGAACTGGATGCTTATAACTGCGTTCCCACGGCTTTGCGAGCTTCCCTTCTTGAACGGAACGACGGATGACGTCCCATCTGCCGTGTAAGCCGTCGACTCTGAATTCCGCGTTGCAGTCTTTAGGCGGCCCGACGTTAGCCGTGGGGCATCGCGCCCATATTCCGCTGACGCTGAGGGTAGGATGTTACCCAAAAGAGAACAGAAAACGGATAACAGGTCATTTTCGTCGCATAAGGTCGGAATGAAATTTCAATGGGAAGGCGGAATCTGTATTTGCTTACCCCGGATATAGTGGACATGATGGACCTTACTATCGGAATCGGTTTCAAGGGTTCCGACACAAACTCACCGGAAGCTAAATCATCATCGCGGGGTAAAATCATGGTGGGCCTGGAGATATAGGCAGCTTCTTGTGGGCACAGATTAATTCTAATTTCAACGTCTTTCTTGCAATCTTTATTTCTGAAGCACATTTCATCAAAGATGATTCATGGAACACAAGTGCGCGGAGAGAGTATAAATTATGTAAAGGAACCATGACATCATGGAACCTCGAAACGCCGACCGAATCGACCAGCGATAACAAGAACTATAGAGGAATACACCAGGCGAAGCTTCAAGCAATCGCACAGATTATGACCGGACCAAGAATATCTAGACGCAATATCCCGAGCGCCGACTCGCAACGAAACCAGCGAAACGAACAAGAATTATAGGAACTATTGGAACAGATACCGAAGTGGCATGAGGGGCTTATTCTTCTTGCTTCTTGTTCTTCTTCTTCTTGCCACCGGAGCCGCCGAAGCCTCCTGTGCTTGTGGGCTGCTTCTGAAGGTGAACAACAAGTCGGGTCCATGACTCTTCCTTGTCCCACTCGAAACCAGCGAGGTAGGGGTCATCGAGCTCGTCATCGGCCTGGAGAAAGTGTTAGTGTATGCTGGAATCCAAGTGGGTGTGAGGGCATTCAAAACATACCCGCTTCTTGTATGCCTTGTGAATGGCATCAAGGGCATCCTTGATTGTTACGCCCTTGAGGTTTCGGGCTGTTACCTCCTTTCCTAATGGGAAGTGGAGGTCGATTCTCTTGATTGGGGGTTTTGAAATGTGAAGCTTCAGCATAGAGGGGTCCTCTATCGTGTTGGGGCTGGTGTTAATCTTCCATCCAGTCTTCTGAGTCTCGGGAGCAAGCTCGAGATCAATTCCATCGGCCTCTACAATATTAATGAGTCAGTAAGAGATCTTAACTGATGATGCCCTCATGACACCTTATCCGATATCGGACGGAGCCATTGGGTTCATTGAGACATGTCAAAGCTTACCGAGGTCAAGGATGTTCATAACACCTGGTGCTGCTGCTGAGCTGGCTCTTCGCTTCTCAAGCTTCTTGGTATCATCCTTAGCGGGGGGTGATGTTGACAAGCCCTCGACGGCAGAATCGACCTTGGCGAGTGGTTCCGACATGATGTTGGATGGTTGTTGTGAGTTGATCAAAAAGATCTGGTTGATAGCTTATTCTGCTGTAAGAGGGGGAGGAATGTTAGTGATATTGATAACAGAGCAGGAGATATCGAAAGGGAAAGATGAAAGGATATAAAAGGATGATTACGAACCTTTTACGTTAAAAGCAGAAGATTGTAAGTGAGTTGATTTGTTGTTGTGCTTTGAATGTGTGATGAGAGGAGATGGATGGAAGGACCAGATGGAGGGGAAGGGGTTGTTACTTATTGCAATCACAGACGCACCTGCCGTTGGGGCGTCGTCCATCTCCGAAGCATTCGTTTGCATTGGATCATTGGATGGCATGCTTGAATCCTCAGTCATCCAAGGCTTCCGCTTCACCCATTACCTTACTGAGCTGTCGTCAGACTGGGCGGGGTAACTGCCCACACCCGGAAGGGAAGGGGACGACCTAGGGGGGTATGGCTAAGGTTCCGCGGCTGCCCTGTCTTGTGCCTGCGCCTGCGCCTCGCTCCGTCCCTCAATGGAAAACTACAGTACCAACCTGAACATCCAATGCAATGTTACTGTTACAAGCCCAAAGAAAGCACGCATGCACGCATTCAATTTGTGGGTTCTCCCACCATTCATTCACGTTTATTGCGTGGGAAACCCGCTGTAGGACAATCGCGTGACTTTGGCCTGACGGAAGGCGTGACGCCCCTGGCTCCTAGCTCAGCAGACCAGACCTGGAGCCGCAACGGGCTTAGCGCAGGCGTGACGCAAATGCACCGACGCGGGTGAGAACCCGCGCTACGTACCGGCCTGGTACCCGCTGACAGCCATCTCAGGCTAGCGCGGGGCACCAGAATCCGGGGAAAGCTTGTCAGGGACCCACTGCGATCGGTCGTTGTGGGTTTGTGGCGCGTAGAGGGCCCCGGCAATCGAGTGATTCAATGCAGAGCAATTGACGGTCGCGGAAGGCCGCGGTCTGATCATGACTCCGGTCATGAGCTTTGAGAATTGAAGCTTCGAGTTGAAATCCGAGACGGTGAGGGAATACTCGAAGCATTCGTAAACTGTAGATCTGAAGAGGGGTAGCAGCAGAGTGACAGATTGTTGGTGGGTGTGGCCGATCAGGACAAACCACAAGATTGGCACATTCATTCATCCATGATCCAGCCGTGGCCTATGACGAGGGATCGCCAGTTGCTGCCCCTCACTCATCACTCCCTCCCTCGTTCCTCGTGCCCCCCCGGAGCCTTCGGCTCGCGGATGCGTGCTTTGGCGCTTGTTGGCGCGACTCACCTGATCGATTGATATGTCCTAGACATTACTCCCACGGTACATGCTAAGTTTGCAACTATGGCACTTTTGGTCGTAGACAAAGACAACCTCGATGGATAATCAATTACAAACTCGCTCCTCCCCCTCCTCCAAGAGCGCCCGCGTGAAACCTTGTGGTATCAAATTGAGGGGAAGTGCTAGGTCGATTGGTTGATCAAGTCACTGCTAGCTTCACATTGATATGCGACGAGTCAATCAAGAGCTCGCCGAGACGCCTTTGGTATCAGATGGTGTCAATCAGACCTTGGAGCTTGCCCGTAGCTGACAGCCCATCTCATGTTGGCTGGAATCCCAGCGAGATCGACCAAGCTCGAGACTGGCTAAGCCCCCTGGACTTTGTTTATCTCACGCTGTGGCATCGTACCAGCGTCATGCTGTCGAGACCAGGTTTGACTGCCGTGATGGCGCGCGATACGTCCGTCTCCCCATGGGCAGTGGCCGCGTGCCATGTCCCTTGTGACTTGTCCCTTGTACCTGAATTCCTGTTTGTGTACCTGGCTTTCATGACGCTGCCGGAAGCAAGGAGGCAATTCCCACATAAAGAGGCCAGCTCTTGCATCTCTGTACCTCGGGCCACCCCTCCACTTCTGGTATCACCACCATACATCTTCATACAGCCTCATCTTTGAGAGTCTGATTGTTCGTTGTTTCTCTGTCGATTTATCTTCAGTGTTGCTTGCTATAGCTTCACATTATCATCAACTTCATCATGCTCCCCATGTCTTACATGGCCATCGTCAACATCCGATAGTGGGGTCGGGAACAGGCGACATCAAGTGGAGCATGGGATGGATCCCGTTGGGTTGATCCCCCCTGGCTTACACTCTACGGTACCTGGAGTTTTTGGGCTAGAGCGCGAGCGCGGCCCCAGCAGCACCAGCAGTCAGCTCATTCAAACGAGCATGCCACCTTTAAACGAACTCAAACGTCGAGAGGCGAGCGCCGACCGCAGTCGAAACGACCAAGTCTAAGAGTAAAACTGGATGATCCGCATGTTGAACGATTGATCACAAGGACACTTCTGACTCAATTCCCGCCATGGCCTCTTTTTCCCCCCTCAGTTTTCCAACCTCACAGTGAACGCGATGCGATAGAGACCTCCAGCTAGAAACGGTTCGACCGCTCAGACGCAGAATGACTTCATCCCAGGAACAGGCTCCACGTGATACGAAACCCATGACAGTCCAAGGAAGCTTCTATTCCCACCCACGGTCCAAGCTCCAGACGATAAGCTATCGATCAAGCGATCAAGCTCAGATCAGCTCGACACCGACTTTCAAATACGGTCAGATCATTTTCAGCGCAACAGCAAAAACCAGGAACGGGCGCAGCCAGCGGAGTATACGACAAGGAATAATTGCCACTTAGTACCACAGCTTGCCAGGATATGGTCAAACGGCTACCTAGCCAGGAACGGTATGTATTAGAGTATTTGGACGTGAAACTGACAAGATATCTTGCCTCACCGTTTAGTTCTCGTCCAAACCCATTTATTGTCCGATTTCCCATTGCAACTATGCTCTCACCGCAGCTCCAACCGACCCCTTCCAATTAGCATAGTACGAGTTAGATTTAGTGCCTAGCCTCGCCATTTCCCGCTAGACCACATCTCGTGCGATAGCGACAAAGAAAAAGATGCGCCAAAACGCCCCCGTAAAGATTCTCGCAATCGACGTCCCACCCAGCCTCTCCAACGTGAAGACCTCTCCATATGCGAAGCTTAAACACCAGTCCCGAGTACCATGTGACGATACGTACCCACGATGATATGACGCCTGTTCCGTATACGATTGCATAAGAGCCATGTAGGCGGCCAAAAGAATGTTGGGTCTAGTTATAGGGTTCCTCCGAAGCGAAAACGATATAGAAGGATCAGAACAGAATATGTGCTGGCATTGCACCACAAGGTAGATGGACCTCTTGATTGTGTTGTGAAGATTTTCATGGCAATGGTCAACTAATAATGCCATAGGACTCGAGGACGATCGAGGATCCTTTCAATCCCACGTCACACTGCTTGAAGCCACGATATGCATGCATCTTTGAGTTAGAAATCTTGCGGGGAAAGATGTTTATCGTTTGATCTCTCAACCCAACGTCATGTTGCCGCTCACATTTATGTATCATCGAGAAAGAGGCCGAGAGTTGTCGGATTCGGGGTCCATGTATTATTACTTTGCACCATTTCGAAACCTATCGCGATCGAATACACTTCAACAACCTTCGCCCTGAGAATTCGGTATCAAGACATACGAGCCTGAACACCTATTACATAGGCCCCCGCACTTTCCTTCGTCTACCGCAACGGGATCTACCAAGATCTATAAGAGCCACGCCCGACAAGCGCCTCGGTGCCTCGGTCGTATACAACACATCCTCCAATTCAGCTGCACTGCCGAAACAATATCGTGACGAGTGCAAATAGCCCCGTTAGGAAACGGATGCCAATTCATGAATACACTCCAGAACGTCGGAAAGTATCAGGGAGCAGATTGAGCCACTGCTCGCATTGTTTTAGGGGTCTCCATGGCTACAATGCGGTCTCGGTAAAGGCATGGGCGACACGGCCAAGAAGTTGGCTCGTTCATCAGTTACGCCCATGTGATTTTGAACTCACCAGATGATGATTGTGAGAATGCGACGTCAGAAACAATGGTCCAGAAACCGCCGAAATACTCTGCAAGGGATAAAAACTCCACGATCGCCCTGACTTCGTCGAAGACTTTACAGCCACATCGCAATGCGTCAACAACCTTTAGACATTGATCAAGAACCACCATCAAGGCACAGCACCACATGGAAAATCAACATTTCTGATCAATTTGACAAGATTTAGCTCCACGAGAAAGCCTCTTCGATCATGCCTCTTGGAAGTTATACAGCTAGAGATTGTGTTGAGCTTGGGGGAGCATTTGCCTACCCTGGAACGCCACTTGATCCTAATCTTCTCAGTACTCCCACGCTCTAATTCAGAAAGTAAATGAAGACCAGCGATAGACTGGCACCTAAGTTGGTACGTTCGAATTATAGCTTTTTATCTTACGGTCTATAGCTTACTTTCTGCCAGCCGAATATCACCAGTACCATGCAGACAAAGAAGGGGAAAACGCAACAGCACATCGAAGCAGCATTGGAAAAGGCAACGCAAAAGGAAAGCCATTAGGATGACCCAAGCAGAGCGTTTTATTCATCTACTCGTTCTTGCTATTCAACTTGGACCCAGATACTTCCCCGACAAGAGTCTGGGATGAATTCGTTCTTCAGGCTAGTCTGGTTTTTGGCTCACGAGACGTCTCGCGCTTGGTGACAACCATCTTATTCTAAAATACATCAGTGGTTGCTCTAATGGTCCTGTTATCAGTAATATGGTGAATTGTGTAAATGTGCGTGTTCTGTACAAGCGAATTCTAAAGATTGAGCCGAGGTCTGCCTGCAATGCAATGGGTGAGACCAGGTCGTGGCTTCAGGTTGATGTGGAGATCAACCAGGCAGCGCTGTGAAGTGCGGACTCATGTCCTATTGACAGCACCATCTTTCTTTAAGCTTAATAAAAACGTAGTGAAGATTATTCCAGATAACGACACGAGTGGCATTCGAGAACTAAACCATGTCCCGTCCGTGACTCTAGGGTGGGTTTGCAAGGGGCATCTCGCATGCACAGCCTCATTAAGCGATCTTGTTTAAAGCCAGGACAACTTCCTCCTTTACATTCTTTCTTACAAAGACCTCGTCACTCCGCTACATTTATAAGAGTCCAGAACCGAAAAAGCGCGATTTTCCAGCAAATTACTCGTCCATTCAAAGAGGGGATGAGGGGGAACGCGATGGCCCCATACAGCTACCATTACGCGGCCTCGACACTCAATTTTGACTTAATCCACCAACGGAGAGGCGACTTACACGGCGAGCACCAGCAACACGACGATGAAATGAGAGCTTCGTCACGGAATACTAAGCCAATTCTCAAAGGATCAAGTCTTTTAAATAGTTTATTACTTAATTGATTAATCTTACGCATCTTCCAACTCGGATTAATCTCTTTTATCTCGTCTTGGGTGGCGTAAGAGGCCGACTAATCGAATTACTTGGTTTTGTCATGGGGCCACGCAATGCTTGCGACGCCAGCGGTTCCTCACCACCATCAAAAACTTCACTCGTTCCTAAAGAGTAAAACCCTCTTGTTAGGTTATTACTGTCTCTCTCTCTTGGTACCATGGAATCTTCGATATGAATTTTTGCGCGGTTGAGCCGTAGACTTTGAGTTCCCATCTTCAAGGTCTGCGCAATGACTTGACTAGACAATGCCCCCACCGATCCCCCCCGTGTTATCCACCACGCACGACCACGACCACGATCTTGGTGTAGATGCTTCTATTTTGAGCATCATCAAACCACCGCTACCAGGTCGACGTCCCAGGACTGCCCAGTCACCGAACAATGTTGAGATCCTGGTGCCTCCTCTCATCGCCGGCGCACTCGTTGCCTCTTTCGCCACAGCCCTTGCTGATGGCCTGAATAACGACCTTCTTACACACTACTATCTTCCAGAACAAAAGTATCGTGTCAACATTGACAGGGTCTTGGATCGTTTATTATCTGAGTTTACTCTTATGTTATGGGATGAGCTTTGGGCGTTCTATTGCGACTCTAACCCGGACTCGACCGATCAGATCAAGAAACTCTTCGACGGACCCATCTGCCAACTCATCCTAATACTCAACGGCCCCGAAGCACCTCAGTGTGTTCTTGACAAGCTCGGTCCTGGTATATCGAGACGGCCAGCAACATGGTCAGAGACTGCACGGGGCATTGAGCTTCCAGTTGCACTTCAACTCCTCTGCAGCTATTGGGATAGGGAATACCCTGCCCGCTCACCACGAGGAACACCGAATGAAATCGCATCCTCACTTCATACCCGTATCACCACAGGAAACTCTGCAAAACATCTCATCTCAAGAATACGCGAAGTCCTTGTTTCTCCTCATTATGTACAGATGCACCTCATGGAATCAGCTCTCTGGCACATCCTCCTAAGACCCCCTTATCGACCACCCGGCGATGGCTTTCATGTTGTCCAGTTCAAGTTCGAATGTCAAATATTTGGTCCCCTCCAGGGTATTGGAGATCCTCAGCTGGTCAAGATGGGTTCCTTGCCAGCAATCACTGGCACCGCAAACGACTGCATCTACACCACGATATCTGAGTATACAGCCAAGCAGTGGCCCAAGTGTGGCCTGCTTCTTCTGGGATGTATAGAAGAAGCTGTCAAAGAAGCTTCCATGTCTAGCTGCGAGGGCCACTCATTCACTGGAATGTCCGTCTGGGACGGCACCGATGATATTTTATTGTGTCCCGGCCTCCGTCTGCTGCACGTTGAGGTCGAGGACGGTTCTATTCGACTCAGCGTGTCAGCCTGGACTCACACAATGATTGAGATCCTACAACAAATGGCTTGGACATGTTCCGCCCTCAGCGCCTCTCCATTCCCTGGTTCTCTTTCCGAGTGTGCGATGGAAGTATCGGACTGGCAGTACATGGATGATTTGATCTTCGTCGACTGCAATCTTTCTCACCGACCCGTACCAGAAGGAGACGGCGCGCCCTGGTTAAAACAATTAGAAGGGGCTGCCATTGCGAACGGTTTCCCTATAAGTCATATTCAGGCAGATTCACAAGTGCCATAGACAGGAGGGCTGGTTCTTGGATAAAAGATACAAGTGTTTAGTTCAATCTTAGCAAATGATACCCGTATTTCAATTATTTCTCTTCCAACGTACTGAACTCGTAAGAGCGACGCTCCTGAAAAACAAAAGGGTCAAAGTGAATAGGAAAGGCTCCGATTCTTTCTTCTTGACATGCTGTATTCACATTGAGTAGAAACTATGATAAAGCTTTTATGAAATGATCATAAACTATCTAAACCTCTTCTAAGTTATTAAGATTTTGTTACAATACATGAACAACGCCACCTCTACTACCGCATCACGTTTACACCAAGCGAAATAAGACCTCTTGATTGTAAAGCCTGCACGAAAGGTCGTAGGCCCAATCGACCAGGTTGACGTTGTATCTTAAGGGCTCTTATGCAGTATACGGCATCAACTTAGGGATTATAGTGTTACTTTTCAACATAGGCTGTAATGTCGCTCACAGCACCATTAAATCCCAAGATCTGAACGATACGTCCATATTGAGAAGCTGGCTATCACCCAGCCCAGGCTTAGTTTGTTAACTTCAATGACTGAGTCATTTAATACTTGGTCACCATGAGAACATCTGATATACATCCCATCTCGATTGCGTTTATTGGTTGCTTAGGGAAGTACCCTCACGAGTGAGCTTAAGACTTGGACAATGCTGGCCCTGTAAACTTTCTTTTCCTAAACTTCGGGAAATTTCTAATTGACTTTGACGTCTCTGTCTCACACTCTCTATAGATCCTTATTTGCCAGCGGGGGGGTCGGTGATCTCATCGGCTTGACGGTGCCAGATCACAAATCGCATCATGATTCGGTCTTCCGGCTGGGCCGCCGGATCTCCAGATACGTTGGGGCTAACGAGGGGAACTGTTTTAATCATACTATTAGCCTATTTCTTGGTGTTTTGGCGACTGTTTGTGTGTAACTCACCGACCGGGTCGCTCCCCTCGTTGCTGGATGCAACTCTGCGCATCAGCAGCTCAGATGGTTGTTGTGCGCAGAGCTGCATCCAGCTCTGCTCCGGGTGGTGTCGGATCCAACTAGTCTCGCCAGGAGCCCAGGGGGACACCGACACCTCCCGGATGCAGTCCCTTCTCGCGTCCAACGTACCCGGGTGGCATACCACCATCGGGCAGTTGCGCATGGCCGCCGTCAGGGGGTGGGAGATCCTGATCGGTTTTGTGATTAGTTACTGTCCTAGAACAAAACATGATAGTCACACTTACTCCAAAATCTCCCACCCCGCATGTGCGGCGACCATGCACTGGTATGGCTGATCTCCATACCAGTTTGCGAGTTGACGCTCTGCAGTGGCCTTAGTCAGGGCTAGAAAGACGTTAGCTTCTGACCTCACTGATGTATTATCCTTTGCCTACCCATCCTGGCCCGGGACGAAGGAATATCCTGCTCGACTGTCACGGTGATGGCGTTGAGCTGGGTGACATCCATCATCATCGACAGTGGGTTTCTGTTGCCATAAAGGATCTGTCTTTGGTAAGTTAAATGCTACCTGAGTCGCGATTTAGGTTCTTCCGCTTACTGTTGCCTCCAGGCATGTCGGCCTACGGTCCAGGCTTAGCTCTTCGCGGATTGCTTGGGACACTCGGTCAACGTGGGATAAGACCCTGTCGCCAGTCGCAAATCCAACTGAAGCAAAATGGCGGAGTCGGATAACCATGATGCCTACTCGCTGCCAGGCATCGTTGTCTTGCACCGAGGGATCCTGCAGGTCCCTCAGATTTCCTAGCTGTACGTCGCGGTTATCAATGCCGATGTTGGAGCTGTTGTCTCTGGTGGTGAAAGTGATACGGCCTATGGCAAGACCAGACGTCGGATCCATGGTTGCTTTGTCGATTTTGGATGTGTTTCAAGGCTTTGGTGAAGATTTGAAGAGTTGAAGAAGAAGAAAACAAGATAGATTGGGTCAGAAAGATGTTTTTATCGACAACGATCCAGTGTGAGTGGGCTGCAATTGTTATGCCAACTTGCAGCTGCCTGACACTGCCATGGTGAGTTTTATTCACCCACCGGCACTGGTATCAAAACTCCTTACAATAAGAATTCAGCTCTATTGTACTGTTATAATAGGCGGGTAATGTTATTGTACCGGCACTGACATTCATCAGGGTCCGTATCCCTAAAGGGGCTTGTTTTTGTACCTTGCTTCCAGTTATAGAGGGCCATAGGAATGGTTGTCATTATTTGGCAACTCAAGAACAACGTCCAAGTTAATCAGTACTCCAGAGTATGTCTGTAGAACTTCAACGGTTGGTTTCAATACACTCTGGGGCCTTGGCCATCCGGAACTGGTCCCGGATGGCTCCAGCGATCTGTCGCACATGGTTCAGGACTCGAGCTCCATTGCTAAACCCACCGGAAGCCGAGTGCCGGGTCTGAAGGTAATGTATTCCATCATTGTTCCAAGTCGTCAAAGAGTCCTGGGCCTGGGGAAGTCCGAGCGAACATGCTCCAGGACCACACAGTCCTGTGTATCATGCCACTCGGGAAATACACAAGACTTATAGAGATTGTAGCCTTCCCATTGCTTATGTTGGCATTGGCCGTTAGTATATAGGACTAGTCAAGAAATAGCTCAAGATTTGTGTATGTGATTTGCACCAACTCCAAAGTCATGAGTGCCTGTAAAGTGGCGAGGAAGCCTCTAGTATATTCTTTTAAGGCAGGTTTGTTTCCCTTTTATCGACTGATAGAAATATACGTATGCTTTGCGCTGTTCCGTTCGATATGATCCAGTCCTTGGAGTCCCTTTAACAAAGCCAGCCAAGACCTGTGATCTGGCTTCAAAGACCCGGATTCCATGCCGGGCCAATGCCTCTTTGTTTCCACTGTATGCCTCAGGCAATTTTGAGAAGGGCTTGAGGCCATGAAGACGAACAACGATACTCTCATTCGTAAAGCTGTCACTTGGCTCCCTTCGACTGCAGAGGATTGTGCCTGAGATCGTCGGGTTGTTGTGTCCATGGCTGCGTGAACATGATGCCCTGTATAATGGTGTATATAGGCGGCATCTATATATAAGAAGAGAGCTCGACGATAAGGCAAAGATTTATGGTAACGAAGCTTGACAAGGAGGACAAAGAAGAAAAAAGAAGAAGCTCTGCTGTGGAGAAAAAGATGATCCGAACCAAAGTGACAAACGGTTTATAGTGTTATATTGCTGTGGCCTCAAAGTTTTAATATTTGTCTCTAGGCTTTCGGGCGTCTTGGCCGTCCGGAGCTCACCCTGGCCATGGTTTTTATGCTGGCCTGTTACATTAACGGTCAGTTGATCATCTTCAGTGATGGACCTGGAACCCCGATGTTCTGTGGTTTGTGCTAGTATATAGAATCCATGCTTTTCTGAGAAGAGCTCGCGATGAAGGACAGCACTCATATCCCCAGTGACTTCGAGACTCAATAATAACCCAGTGATTCTTTGTCATGCGCTTTTGAAGACTGATAGTACAAGCTCCGGGAACCTAGTCGAAGCCCTAAAGCCAGTTTATAGCTTTCTAGTATCTAGGAATGCCCATCCAACATTGGTGACAGGGTTAAATGCGTATATAGCTTTGTCGGGATGATGTCCAGACCATACCAGGCAGACATGCTTGAAGGATACTGCGACCACGCTGCAGTCTTCAGCGAACCCGCTGTATCAATATGATTCTGCCTTGCCCTACCAAGGCAAGATCTCATCGATATTCGTGAGAGTCGGTTAGGTAGCTTGGATGGCCTCGCCAATGCGTGTAACGTGCTTAGCACGCGAGTCTCGTTGGCAAAGCCAGCAGAAGCCCGGTTGCGGGCCTTGACGACAGTGACTCCCGATTCCCACCAAGATGATGCTTCTAGCGCCTGTGGGAAGTCTAAACGAACTTCCCACAGGCGTACGGCGGTTGTCTAGCACCTTATTTGATCATAAGAGCGACCTTGCTAATAATTTCATCTCTTAAAGGGTCCATGGACTGTATAGTTTATAGGTTTTTGCTTGCGTCGCAGCAAGAAGATTGTCGGTATATATAAAAGACTCTAGGTCTGCGTTGGGGGATACAAATGATCTTTGTGGTAGCGAGAAGATGGGGTAGAAAGGAAGAGCAAAGTCTCTGAAGAGGTGATGTTATATACTGTATTATCCCTTCGGTTTTCCGTGGAAAAGCCTGCCGGAGCTCTGCTTCGAAGCTTGAGTATCTTTATCCCAATCGTGTCCCAACCGCCGTCATGGAAGGCTTGGGCCAGCCCATCTCTCATGTCAGAGAGCCGGACGACTTTGCCCTCTGTTCCCTCTTGGGTCGTGTACCCAAGCCTTCCCATGACGACATCGCAGCTGGGATCCATCTTGTTCTCGAGTTTCTGTTGTGTTGTTGGTGGACAAAAAAGAAGGTTTAAATGTGCGAATTCGATTGGTTTGTACAGGATAAATTTGAGAACGTTGAGGTCTACCAGATCGATTGCAGTATAATACATCCTGTGTGCTGTTGTTGAAAGATCCAAAGCAAGCAAATAAGGTGGGTTTACGATTTATAAGATACTGGAAAGCTGGTATTCTACTTCGGGGCAGCATATTGGTACTGCAATGCGAATAGAATTGCTGCTGATGACGGGGGCTTATTGTGAGGTGGCAGCTGCCTGACACTGCAGTGACTCCCATTCACCAGGCCACCACAATGGCCTTTTTCTTCTCTGCATGTGAAAAGCAATTCACGTTCAGCTTTTCCATCTTTATAAACTCCTACAGTGCATTGTTCGGTCAGTATTGTTCATCACTCATCCACCTATTCTGGCTTGAGCACTAACCGCGTGGAGCAGACTCCTCCTTTTCTCACGATCCCCTCGCTCACAACTTGTCATCGCTCTCGCTTTCTTCCTTCCGTACGCAAAATCTCAACATGCCCGACCTTGGAGTCTCGGAACAAGTAGCAGCGATCGTCGCCGAAGGCAAGCACCTGCGCCAGGTCTGCGAGAAACAAAAAGTCGAGATCGAGAATCTTCGCATCCAAAACGAGTGGCTCATGCACGAGGTGAACATCCTCCGCGATATCCGTCACAGCTATGAGTTGAAGTTCGATGACAAGAACGGCGAGATCCTGGGTTTGAATGTTCTCATAGACACTTAGAAGGTGGACTGCGAGGTATTTAAGGACGAGCTAGCCAAGGCCCGTCGCGAACACAAAGCCCTCAAC
The DNA here is from genome assembly GCA_013266185.1 of Fusarium sarcochroum. Lineage (NCBI taxonomy): Eukaryota > Fungi > Ascomycota > Sordariomycetes > Hypocreales > Nectriaceae > Fusarium > Fusarium sarcochroum. The sequence continues at coordinate 16,535 of JABEXW010000660.1, forward strand.
GACAAACACGAATCCTCTCAGGAGCAGATTGTCGAACTTGAAGCGAAAGTTTCCCGCCGTGAGACCCAGATGAACAAGCTCATCACAAGCATCTACCGAAAAGCACGCACCGCACATGTTTGCGTCATCGCTCTCAAGGCGGCATACAAGCTTGTACACAAGCTGGAAGAAAAGGCCACTCTCAAACATGTTCTAGAATTGGCACAGAAGGCTCCCATGGACGACGCTATTGACAGAGATGTTGCCAAAGAACTCAAGAGAGCAGGCATCGGATTTGCCGCCAACGATGTTGACACTACTCCACAAACTTCGCCTCTGACACTACACGAGACAACAACCGAAGACACTGAGGAATGATATCATCGACAAGGTCAACAAGTCGGAGTATACTTGCTAACTGAGCTTTGTCGCGAGAGATTTGGAATGATTTGGACCGGATACTAGAACAAGCTCGTGTTCTTGTTTCGCGCACACATACCACGTGAGCTATTGGAGTTGTTTTCAAGAACACATCATGTATGCTTGGTTGAAGCGATGTTCAGCATGGATAATTTGTTGTAACAGGTTGCTGCGCAATGCGTTGAGTCCTGATTGGTGCCCCATGTTAGCACAAACTACGTTAGAGACCTAATCACAGTTGTCACTCAATGTTTTCTACCGTCAGTGAAGTTTGATTCCTGTTCTTCTGAACCCTCTAACAATTCTCAAAACATGGAGTTTTGCCAACCAGGACAATTAAATACTTCAACAAGCGAGAACTTCAGTTATACATGCACGTGACGGTCAGCGTAAGCATCCCCATCAATACCGCTTACAGCCACTCCATCTTCGCATCCAGTCATCATTCACAAGTAATCTGGGATTGAAGTACCCTCATCCAAGATGACGACTCTCACGGACCTCCCTCCCGAAATCTTAGAGTACATCCTCGGACATATCGATTTTCCTGGCCTCGGCAACGTTCGTCTAGTCTGGCCATCTCTCGACTCTTTTGTCCTCCCTCACCTCTTCTGTGTCATTCGTCTCTCGTTTTTAGAAAAGCACCGCCGACAGTTCTTGGGGATATCTTCTTCACCACATCTGGCACGCCATGTTCAGCAACTACGCTGGTTCTCGCTGTACCACGTTGATGATCCTGATGATTTCAGCAAATCGTATTTGTCAAAGCTACTCTCCAATGGATCTGCCAAAGAGTTCCGGGCACAGTTCTTCGAGGGACTAGACGCCATGCCGAATCTCAAGACGTTCATCACCACTATCCTCCAGCGAACGAACTTGAGTGGCCCTCTATGGCTTGCAACACAAGTGTCATCATATGATGGCCTGAAGCGCCCCCGTCGATATTATGGCTTTATCGAGGGTCTTACACACTTCCTTGGTCCAGCTATGTGCCGTCCGCAGTCAAGGATCAAGTCTCTAAGGTGTTGTGATCATGGTATAATCCTGCAAGGATTTCCTATGAATTACAGAACAAAATGGCCACGCCAGAGTCTAGCAGGTCCCGTGAATATTAAGATCGATCTATGTAAGTTCGAGAGCGAATTGGCGAAGCACTTTCGCTCACTTGTACCCGAATTCGACCACTCGGCTACAAGTTGGCAAGACGCGCTCGAGAGCCTCGACGAGATCGATCTCTGCACGGCATTTGCCTTCGCAGACCCGGAGGAGTTTCAGCGGCAAACACTACAACCCATGTGTTGGTCTTTCCTTCGTGCTGCCAAGAATCTCCAGATCCTTTCCCTACATTCGTTACAGGGCAGAATCCCAGATCCCCAGGACAGTCACTATCTATGGACATTTGAGAAGCTTTTTGATCTACGCTGGGATAACCTAGAGACACTGAAGTTGGTCAATCTTACTTTGTCAACAAAGGAGTTCAACGTATTTCTATCCAGTCATGCCAGCACATTGAGACACATACTCCTCTATCATTGCCAGGGTAGCGATGCAGGGCTCTTTAACATTGTCAGGTTCGCAGCCGCCGAGCCACTTGTGCAGCTACACAGGTTCATGGTTGCTATACGAACAGAACGTGGACTTGCACTTGATCCTTGGGGGGGGCACGGCCCGCGATTCCCAGGCGCAGATCATCGCAGAGCAAGAGATCCTTGACTTCATCAACAGCAAAGACCCAACAAAGGACCCTTTCTTGAACCGTGAGCCTATTGGCTATGATGAGTGGCACGTCATTCTTCGACGGCCTTCAAATGGCAACGAAATAGACTACTACGCCAACACATGGGCGACTGCAGTGCAGTACCCGGAAGAATTGTCACAGGAGTGGCCACGCTGGAAGACTCTGGAATACACCTGTAAACCTTGTCGCAAAAAGTAAAGTGTCTGTTGCGGCTGGAAGCAGAGCAGCCTGCACTGCCAAGAGATAACATCACAATGAAGCTGCTAAGATGGACAAGCATAACAGAATAGATCCATCCCCCGGTCACAGGCAAAGTGTGGGAGAGAGGTCTTCCTTTGATGTAGCACAAGATCTTTTGGCGCGAATTGTGCCCGTTTGTTCCAAGTTGTTCTCCCCTCTTACAGTTGCGCATTCACTCAAATTATTGATGTATCCTCCCGACGCCACTAAACAAACAACAAACGGATATATATGTAAGTATCCTCAAAAGCACACAACCCGTGGTCGCTTAACTCATATTCCCCAATAAACAAGCTTAGTTGCGTGAATTTCTCCGTAGTTATTTCCTTTGTCTCGATCTAAGCGCACTTTTGTTGCTTTTTCCTGTCGCTATCCGACGCCAACATGCAGGAATGCAAACGGCTTACCCCGGCAACCCGGAAACTTTGCTTCTCTCTATGATAAACTAGAGAGCACTGCCAGCCACTGCAATTGATGTGAAACTAGACTCACGCTGAAATCCAAGACCGTGAACCTTTTAGGATGCTACTTGATTCTCAATTGCTTAATGTTTGTAATACTACACGTTTGTTTTTCCAGTGTTCAACTCTTAAAGCATCCATACTTCCCCATGTTTCTCCTCAAACAATCGGCTTGTTTTCCTTTGTCTCATAAACACAGATGAGATGTCTTTCGAGATTGCTCCTCACAAGTGGGCAACAATTGAAAACCTCCCGCCTGAACTCATTGGCCCCATCATCCACGACCTCCCGCTTCAGTCACTGGCAACTCTCCGTCTATGCTGGCCTCATCTCAACTGCCTCATCCTTCCTCGCTTGTTTCACAAAATACATGTCACTTTTGCCGAAAGACATCTTGCGAGAATACACAGAGTTGCCTCGTCCTCGCACATCGCGCCTCATGTTCAGGAGCTAGTCTGGATCACCTCGCAAACTCGCGAGACACACGATGATAACGATGGACATGTTCACACAGACCATGATCATGAGCTCCACGCACGCGAGGCTCGCCGCATTTTCTTGGCTTGTATAGATGCCTTACCCAATCTTCACATCCTCACCTCTGAACTAGGCCCTATATGCTCCTCTACTCAAAAAGAGGATATCAACGGGCTTGTGTACGCTATCATGCCAGCTTTATGCCGACCTTCATCTCGCATCACTTCTCTCAGACTCCAAGATCCTCTCAACTACATACGCTGGTTTCGCACCAGATTCGAGGCAGCCGACGAAGCTCCCCCAGCCACGTTCAAGTCGCTCCCAGAAAAGTACACAATGAAGAGGGGTTGGTCCTGTATGCTACCTCATGGGATTTTTAGTTATAAATTCAAATTCCGTGTTCTTCGGGTCGGCGAACGAGAAAAGGGCCCATACCACCACTTCCCTTACGAATGGACGACCGCCTTGCGAGGTCTGTTGAAGCTCGATCTCCAGGCCGATACTGCTGGGGGCGCATGGCAATGCTACGAGCCATCTGGGAAATCGTTTGCTCTTTTTCTCCAAGAGGCAGTCAATCTTCGCGAGATATCTGTTAGATGGAGACGTACGGGACATGGCAGTCTTCCAGGCCGTCCACTCGAACACTCTGGCTGGCAACTAGAGCATTTATTCAACGTCCAATGGGACCATCTTCGAACGATCAAACTCACTTTTGTCCAACTGACCTTCCAAGGCAAACCATTCCGGAAGTTCATAGACCGCCATGCGGCAACTCTACGACATATCCTACTGTACAATTGCCGAGGCGGCCTGGAAGTTGCCCAGATCATTAAACATGCTGCCAGAAATCCCGATATCAAACTCCATCGCTTCGCCGTTTTCCCAGCATATGAGAATCATACAGAGGAAGAGAAGCCGCGGATAATTCCAGAGAAGTTGGTGTTGGGTTATATCAACAGCAAAGACCCGCTTCAGAATCCGTTTGCCTCATGGAAACCCTCTGGCTCTGAGTATTGGGGAACTGTTGATCAAAAGGCAGAGTCGTTGTCCGTCAAGTGGCCAGAAGGCAATGGAATGCCCTTTGTATGCAGGAAGTGTATTAACGATTAATCTTGGCCACATCATCAGGGCAGAGAGGTCAGCTTCAACACTGAGGCGGAACATAGTAGGGAGTTGGGAGTGTGGGTCTTTAAAAATGGCGGCATAACGAAGTAATGTTCAGGGAATGAACAGCGGAATACCAATCAAGAACACATGATTTAATTTTAGTAGCATACTGACAGCTCTTGTAATAATTCTAAGCTCATCCAACGCCATTTCCTGGTCGTGATTTCATAGCTGTTCCTCAGCCTACCGTTTATGACAACAAAAACGAGCTCCCCGTAAGCCTCATAGTGAAACCCGTCTCTTGGATCATTGCGTGTTGGGTGCAACCCCAGCACTAGCAGCGCTCTCACCAACTTTGAGCTCCTCCTCAGGCACACCGACGCCGACACTGGCCACACTAGCAATACTCTGTGTCGTCATGCCTCGCTCTCGCTCGCCGCCTGGTCGGATGAGGCCTCCTTCTCGTGGTCCTGCTATGCTGGTCCCTCCGGCTGGAGTGACACTGATGCTGGTGGTGGTGCTAACGCTCTCGCTTCTAGGTCGGCTCGCATCACTGGCCCTTCGCTGGCGGACCTGTCTCTCCAACTCTCTGATCTTTCGCTTCAGGCCATCATTCTCTCGCTTGGCGGTCTCGAGTTCGTTTCTGTAGAATGCCGTCTCCTCGTACCGCATCGTAGCTGGCATCATTCCAGGGCTCAATTGCTCGCTGAGACTTCCAGGGGTTGCACCAACTGAGCTCGGTGGGATCGACGTGGGTGGAGGAATCCGTTGGTGCTGGAAATAGCTCGACGGATCAAGGCTGCTGTGCTGCGGACCAGGCGAGTTTGTTAGGCTCCTTCGAGAGGCGGTACTATCCTGCCGTGAGAGAGGGGTAGCCTGTGAGGGGCGAGGGGCGTGGACCCGTGCTTCGTAGGACGATGACAACTGCTGGTTGACAATGCTCTGTGACGTGGTCGATGAGGTTCGTTGATGTCGAGCGGTGGGAATGGAGAAGCCTGATCCTGAGAGAAGAGACTGTTCAGCGACATCGTGAGATGAGTTGGCGGCAGAAGTAGACGATGTGTTCGAGACGACGGAGGCGTTCTGGGCAGCTCGAAGAAGGGATAGCTCGCGAGTCAAGCGGTTGACCTAGAGAAGATATCAGCAACTGGCACTTCAAACGTGTCTGGCTCAAGGACTCACCACAGCCTCTTGCTCCTTTTCAAGCTGAAGATGAAGTTCGGCGGCGGTCAACGGACGGGGATGCCTTATCGGCCCAGGTCCTGGCCCAACGCCGGGCTCGGTTGGGATAGCCGAAGGAGCATGAGAAGGCGGTTGAGAAGCGTTCAATACCGGCGATGGAAGAGAGGGCGACTGGGACTGGTTGACAGCATTCTGGTTCGAAGGGAGGATATTGAGAGACGGCGACGTGGGAGCCGCTGGAGCTGGAGGAGTTGCCATCTGGTTTGTAGACTGACGGCGAGATGCCGCGAGGGAGAGTGGTGAAGGGGGGACCGAGTTGAGATCCGGCATGCCGGTCATGAAGTTATCGTCTTGGGAATATGGCTGATTTGTTGACTACGTTAAGAAAAGATAATAACTCTTGGCGATGGAAAGGGATAACTAACTTCCAAGCGACGCGTGTTAGGAAGTTGAGACGTCAAGCTCCGGGCACGCGTTCCAGTTGCAACCCGACCGGGTGCGGGGTCCAGCGGGCCGGCCGCTAGTATGGGGCCACCGAGGCCATTGGCACCGGTGAAGTGGACGCTAAAACAGGCCTCTAGGGGATCCCCTGGAAGCTTCCGACTGGCTTGGTTGGCGGGTCTTGAAACTGCGGCATCAAGCTCAACAGCTTTGGCAAGCTACCTACCCTGGAGACGGTGCTTAGGTATCGAGCGGTTTCGAGCTTGAATACCACCTCGCATTGTCCAGAAAATCGATCAAGGTACGAGAACACTTGTAACCGTTTTTTCCTGGGTGCTTTAGCTTATCATTGCGAGAAACATACTTGTCGATGAGGCTTGAAGATATGGAAAGCCTGTATTTGCCAATGACGGATCATGACATTAGTGATGAGCGACAAGCTATCAAGCCATGATTAAAGTCAGATCCGAGAGCATTAGGCTATATAATAGAACTTAAGCTGTACAAACCAGACAGAGTATTATAAAACACTTCAGTCATCTTTATTAATATTACCAATTATTATACAACCATCTAAATATCCAATGCCAAACACCTCCAGTCAATCCATCACAACTCAACAAAGTGGGGGAGTAGATCATCAACAAGCTCATTGACAGCTTCACACCAACCACCAAGAAAACCCAGTCCAGTCTCAACGTTCCTGAAGAAAAGGACCGTATCTAGACCCTGACCCCTCTTCAAACCTTTGAATGCAAAAACACCATTGGCTCGCATCCTGACTCCATTCAAAAAACACCATCTCGATCTCCTCCTGCCCATGATGTAATCCCCCTATGACGGCATACACTCGCAACTCGACGTCAACTTGCAATCATACCTCTTCGACTTCGTACTTAACCCTCTCTCTTCCTCATCTGAGACCTTTCCATTTTCAATCAACCTCTTCATCACACTACCAAGTACCAACACACCAAAACACACTCCCTCTTCCACCAAAAAAACAGCCATCATGCCTGAGGGTCGTCAATCTCCTCCTCCCGAGCAGCAGAGCGGTCGCCAGCAGCAGGACCCTCCTGCCTCTGGTCACGGTGTAAACAAGACCGATGGCAAGGACCCCAAGGGCCAGCTCGACGTAAGACCCCTTAGATACTCTGTCGGCTCATGAGATGCTAATTCATCTGTATAGAACCTCACATCGAACCCCAAGGGTATCACCGAGGACGAACTGGAGAAGAAGTTCGCCAAGACCGAGAAATAGTCAGTGCCCCCAATAAACAAGCCTTTCTCAATCAACTACTAACATCGATTCAGAACAAATGATACCACGATGGCTATGACTTGATGGACTAGTGTATGGATAGAATTAATAAATCACGATTGAATCGGCCTGATACTGTGTTTCTCTACTACGTGCTTTACTACATGCTTATATGTGACTGTATGTTGCGTTATTTCCATGAATATGTCTGCTCCTTGCCGTACGTAGGGGGCTGTGAACTTACATGTTGGCGTTATTGATGGTTACCATTGGGCGTCATACCTCTCTTGTAATGTTAAATCGCATTTGTTTACTGGTAAGCCGCCTTGTTCACAATTCATGGAAAGTTTGATCAAGAAATCATCTTGAATTTATTGATTGTGCCATGCGTAAAGGTCGTAACAATTCGTTAACTAACAGGCTGAACAAAGCCGCAATAGTACTATCTTATCAGGAGCTCAAGAAATATCCTTTCATTCTTCATTACCCCGCCCGCCAATTTTGATTCTTTAGTGCTTCTCACCACCCTCGGGAGCGCTCACATTGGGAACGCTCTCCGTAGGGGCAGCAGGGACTGATGTGCCGAGGGTTCCATGGCCAGCCTCGGGAGCGGCAGTACCAGAAGTCTTCTCCTTACCAAAGACCTTCTCAAGACCAGAGGCCTTGTAGGCGCTTCCACCGTGCTCCTCCTTCTTGAGGTCAGCAAGGCGACGAGCCTCAGCGTGCACCTCCTGGACCTGTCGGCTACCCTCGGTGTAGAAGTTGGCGATCTTCTTGCCGGTGGGTGTGTTGGAGGCCTTCTCAAAGTAAGAGCTCAGGCCGAGCCAGAGGCTGTTGGCGCGCTGAGTGATGCCGTAGCTCTCGTCGGTGGCCTTGGCTCGGTCGGTAGCGTGGTACTTCTGGTCGAGGCCTTGAAGGGTAGTGAAGAAGCGGTTGGAGACGTTGTGGGTAGAGTCGAGCTCGAGACCGCGCTGGATAGCAGCATCTCCTACGACGTAGCCGTGGGCGAGGTACTCAGCTAGGATACGGGCGCGGGGCTTCTCCTCCTGGGTAATCTCGTCGGAGTCGCGATCCACGTTCTTGGTGGATTGAGAAACATCGTCGTCGACGTCGGCACCGGCGCTGGTGACCTCAAGGTGGTTGGGGCCGAGCTGGGTGTTGTGGAGGAGAAGAGCAGTCTTCTTGGCCGTCTCCTTCTCGAAGATGACCTCAGCGGACTTGGTCTCGCCCTCTTCATGGACCTTAAGATCAGCAATCTTGCCGCTGATGGTTGTTAGCTATTAAATCATGGGCTAGTGCACGTGAATGTGAACTTACCAGAAGCTGAAGAAGTCCTTAATCTCGCCGTCACTGGTCGACGAAGCGATGTTCTTGACGTTGATGGTAGAGTTGGCAGACATGATGAATGTGTTGTTGTGTTGGATGATATGTGGTTTGTTTGTTTTGTGAGGGGTATCAGGCTTGTGGAAGAAAAGTTTGAGGGTAGCAACAGGGGAAGTAAGTCTTTATAAAGCGGCAAATAAAAGGCAGGAATGACGACACCGTGATTGATCGTGACGAGGCAACGAGGCAGTGTGTTTGGACTTGGAGCTTGTGTGGAGGGCGACCGGAGCTCAGGCGCTTGGAGACCAAATGCGTTAGTGAGGGGCAGAGAGCGACGTCATCGACAGACATCTTTTTGGTGGCATGATGGGCGGTGCAAGTGTGGCGCAAACCAGCTGTTGCAGAAGTACTTGGTGAATCTGGCACCTGTGGCAGTAAAACCAAGTATCGTGCTAACACAAATCATGGAAATGTTGAGGATTGCGATCTGTTTGGAGAACAAGCTAGAAGCTGTCGCTCATGGTTGCGCTCCAGGAACGCATCCCCCTTACGTCGTTACGTGGCGAGGTGATGAAACAATCTCAGGCCAAATCAAGATGCAGGTGAATGATTTTCTTCCTTCTTCTTGACATGTGAAGGACCCTTTATTCTTTCCAACTGTTCTTGGCAGACGATCACCGAGGCTATCTCGTTGTTACCCTCTCAACAATATGCCGTCACACCATACAAACAAAACCACGAGATACACGGTCTACGCGTTTTGACACGCGTACCTACATCCGTCTTCAGCGGCGTATTACTTTGTTCCTGCTTCTGCAACTGTGACATTCACGAGACATTTCGTGTACTATCTAGCATAGGTTAGCATTAGCATCATGGGCGCTAAAAGCTCCTTGTGGGTAGTGTAGTTTCTAATTTAACTTCTTTGCCTCTTGGCATGATACTCTAAACAGCTGATGTTGTATCAGATATATACGTATCATCATAGATACTGTACCAATTTTCGTTTCACATTTATCGATATGCGTTTTATACATCCAGATGAACTATAGTTATGCAGTTTGCTGTTACCGCCAAAGCCATTTCATCTGCACTTCATCACCGCCTTTGCCAGGTGGCTAGTCACTAACACGACTCCATCTCATCGCATCAACCCCTGTCCATCAAGCGCGGTTGGATTTTTCAATGCGACTTCATTTCCACCCCCATCAATTTGCTACGCTGCTTATATCCTCGTTTATTATCCTCGCAGAAGTCATTTCGGCATCAGGAGAAATGTTCATGCCATCATGCCATACTGCAGCGCGCTATTGTGGCCAACACCGTGGATATCGTCCAGCCTCAACTACAACAACTATCACGCGACAAAACGTTCCGTGATAGTTCGCCACTCTTTGTTAAATGATTCCTCTTCTGGTAAAGTCTACCCTTCAAAGCCCACTCTCCCGCTTCTTTAGACAAGCGTTGGGGGTCACACGCCAAGTTTGGCGATCGCCTCGAACGACCAGGGATCTTGAGATCCTTGCACCCCGACGACAGGACTCTCCGTCTCACATCCTCAAGCGAGCATTGAACAAAGGAGAGAATTCACAAAGGAAACAAAGGACACTTTGTACTCTGTGGCGCTCATTAAACATTCAACGTTGCAGCCGTGTTCAAACCCTCCATGGCATAGATTACGGGCTTACTATCGAAGCCCCCTCGTATTTAAACGGGTTTCTTCACGGGCTTCAAGGCGGTCAAAGCGGATATCGCCTCCCCCGGACCGCATTGATTTTGCAACCCTAGCCCAGTCGGTATTAATATCTAGCTTGAAAGGAGCACACCATAGGCGATTTGTTTCGCGCCAAGGAAACAAACTAAAAAGAATCCATATTCCCAGTTTTTGTTGGCCTTGTTGGCGATTACACCGCTCTCGTGCTCACCTTTTTCACTCTTTTAACAATAGAAAATACCTTCCAGAGAAGAGACAAAGATTCTATCGTTCAGTTTTTCATTTTACGCAGGCCTGGTTGGAGTTAGGTAAGGAATTTGGGTATCTCTTTGACAACACGCGACTAACAAAGTGGAATAGAACATTCATTGCTATGCCTCTCGTTCCAAGCTACGCAGCGCTGCCGAGCAGCATGACCACCTTTGCTTACCTGCGTGAGCAAGAAATTCTCAACATTGTCTACATCGGCCTCCTCGTAATCGAAGCGCTTATGGTCTTTGGTGTCATCATCATGGCCCTTGTGAAGCGAGTTAAAGTCTACAAACGTCTCAAAGCGATACGATCAGCCACTACTTCGAAAACCTATGCTACCTACAACTTTACCCGTGTCGACACGGAAAAGACGATATTATAACGACCTTGAATATGACGAAAGAAAAATAAAAAGAGAGAAAACAACACCCGCAAGTTGACCATTGTCCAACTTGACGAACGACCACGCGACGACCACACATATTGTTCCTTTGTTCACTACCTAAACAAAACGAAATTATGAGCATACACGCCTGCATATCTGTTTCCAGCAGGCCAAACGGGGAGAGGGGGGTTGTTCATTACTTGCATAGGGTTTCAGCAGGCGTAATGCGTTTGTTCACTTGGAGCGGGACATGATGAGTTATGACTATATATACCCAGATTTACTACCTAATACCACTTGTTTTCGAAATCATTCATACACACCTCTACAGAGCTGACATACAATCAACTCTGCTTCTTGACCGAAACACTAACCACAGCACTTCTCTTGGACTACCGCCCAACGACCATGAACATGGATCGCCCCAGCCTGTACCGACAAGAACCTGAGCGCAGATGCCCCCACTGCAACTACTACCCTGTTCACGAGAAGGAAAAGCTATGCGAGGCCTGCCAGTTCAAGCTCGACCCAGAAGGAGTTAAAGCTTTTCTCAACGATGGTGAGAAGAACTGGACGATGTATCACCTCGTTCGACAAGGAGATCTTTCCGGCCGTAAGGAGTTCGAGGACGACATGCACGCGCGCTTAGTTCGTGAGAAGCGCTGCCGACATCTACGTTGCGCCAAGGAGAGAACCTCTAACTATGTGCACTGCGCCACCTGCCGAGAAAGACTCATGCGCAAAGGTCGTCACGAGCTTGCGAACATGAAGGATGAGGAGCCTGTTGCCAAACCTAACTTAACGAACCCGTCGAAGGCGCCGTTGGAGAAGAAGCACGCCGACTCTGAGGTCCCAAACCCGCGAGAGGGCTGGGTTTGGGACGACCTGCAGGCTGAGTTTGTGCATGCCGATCGCAAGACTTACAAAGGAAATTCCAGCCCGGAAGACATGGTCTGATCGACAGTTGGTAAGTGATTGCCATGGAGAGACTCCCGGTACACGGGCAGGTCCTTGGGCAGTTGTGAGGCTCGAGTGAGTCACCGAGGAGGCCTAAAACTGGTGAATCAACCACCTCATCGGAAAGGCGTGCTAGCCAATAACTATAGGTTGAGCCTAAACTCAACCGCCAGTCTAATCCTGGAGTTCTGATTGCCTTTTGGCTAACATAGATTGAGCATATGGCCATGTTATGGACTACCACCCCAGATTTTACATATCTTTCAACTAGATATTAACTGGGCCCTTTCTTAAAACCCTATAATAACCCTTTGGTTCCTCCTGTTACGTGATTGTGCCAATCAAGAGCGGTTGTGAATGTCATTGTTGCTAGGATCCTTGCACATATCCACCATCAATCTATCACCATCTGCCTAGACACAGTCAGAGTCACTAATACTAATGGCCTCCCAGCCACAGTCAGCAGTAAATGTCGCTAAAATCGTGAATTGAATCCAAAACCTAATTGGTGTGGTCTGACTCGATCATCATTGCCTCTAGGCTACCGTGCCTGGAGTTGTCAGTAGTTACACCAAGATGCCGTGTGACTCAAACGGCACAGCAAAAGCCTTAGCATCACCACCGCGTATAAAGTAGCAGACATTTCCAGTAATGAATGTTGAATAGTAAAGAATTTCAATTTAACTGGCTTCTTACTTGATCAGCTCTTTTCTGAGACAACGTACGAACAATCGATATCTCGCAACTTCACCGAGAAAGATATGAAAAGGCGTATTGACACCAAATATCAACATCGTAAGAAAGCAATGAAGAAATATTAGACAACACCGACTGCTTCAAAGTATCCAAGCTTGGACTAACATATACTAAAGTCAATCCGATCACCGACTTATAAGTCGTTACCACAGCCAAAATGGATCAACACTCCACCTTGATGTTTCAACAGCTGCCTTTCGATATACACTTCGAAGTGGCCAAGCATCTAGACTACCTAGAACTACTCAGATTCGCATCAACAAATCGGCATTTCCATAAGATTCTCAATAACCCTAAAGTCATCGTGGGCACATCCCGGACCGAAAACTTCGTCATCAACCGTGATTATCATCTTCGCAAAATAGGCCACGAGCTTTTTGCTTGCACAAACTGTCTACAACTGCTCCCTAAAAGGAAGTTTGTAAGGGCATCCAAATTCTACGATATACGTGGGTCGACTCGGTTCTGCCTAGACTGCGCTGCAGCCTTGAAACTCCAACCTCATCTACAATCAGTCGCTAATGCAGACTGGAAACTGAAATACTACTTCTGTCATAACTGCGGACAGTGCCGAACAAAGTCTGAGAGATGCCACGGAAAGAAGCTCGATGATGATTCTGGGGAAGATGAGGTCTCTGAGGCCCTGTCTCTCTGTACGAAACCAAGACGGCAGCGAGAAGGATTTGAGACGCTCCCAACACATATTCTAGCCAAAATATCTTCACTCCTAGGCTTCTCGGACGTCCTTCACCTCAAACAAGTCAGCCGCGCATTAAACGATATTGTCAAGCCGAACCAATGGACTCCGCTACAGACCCGATACCGTTTTGTACGGGACAAGTGGACAAAAGATGTTCAGGACCTGGACCGAGACAAGATCCAAAAGTTTCCCTGCTACATGTGCTGCCAGATCCGCCCGAAAGAAAAGTTCCCACCGAAACAGCTCACAATGGCCGAGAACCAGTCAGAAACGGCTTGGAAGACGCGTTGTAAATCGTGCGTGTGGCTAATGGGCCGCAGCTCCAAGAGCGTTACACGTATCGAACACAGGCGAAGAGAGATGTGTGAGACTTGTGGGTGTATCAAGTATGCGAGGAAGACATGCGGTGGGTGTCTGGAGCTTTACATCCAAGGAGCGATCAACCACAAGACCCTTTACCAAGGGGAGGAGGAGGCGAAGAGGGATTATAAGGAGAATTTGTACCTGATAGGTGATGTATTCGACCAGAAAGACGAACCGGAGGACGGTTGAGGTGTTGTCTAGTCGAGAAGAATCGCTTCTAGCTACTAGGCAGGGAGGCAAGTAACTATCGTGAAATAGTGATAGTGCCTCGATGAAATTAGAAACAAAATTATCAAAAAGGTAATATAATAAGACAATGTTCTTCAAGATTGGCTCCAGATTGTGAGTTGTCATATCGTTGCACGCTACTAGGAACTGGTCATCGCAGCGAACGCAATCGATAGTTGATTGATCTAATCGCTAGTCAATATTGTTAGAGATTCTTGTGTTATGATACATACCTCGATGATTCTTCTTGAGGACTCATAAACTGGCAAGGGTAGCAGCTATTTTTCGTGTTGGTGCTGCGTCTCAACTCAAATATAACATTGGCCATTCGTCGGCAGAACGTCTCATGCGACACTACCTGGAAAACAACAAGGCTCGACTCTCTTCAATATCTTTGGTAAAAATCATTGAGCCAACTCAGCTCAATCTGTCGGTGGTAGTTGAGTGCGACCAACAGCCGCGGCAAGTTTACCGCGGAAAACGGCTCTGTGATTACCACACATTCTGCAGAGGATCCCACAGCCCGGGGAAGAGCTGATCAAGAAAAGAAGCGTCGGGCATGACAAAGCTAGAAAGATCCAGAGACTCATCAGCTCCTGGGTCTTCAGGCGGCGTCATAGCCAGAAGCTTCTCGACGACTTCCGTGTGTTGAGCTAGACAGATATTGCCGAGATCCCAAGCATGCTTCTCTTTATGTGAGCGAAGAGTAGATAGTAGATCAGAAGCAATCTTCAAAGAACTGCTTTGCACTAGTCCCGAGGTAGAGTTTTCCGTCTCGAGAGCGCAACGAAGGAGGAAGCTGACTGTAGTGGAAAATGCAAAGGCGCTACTTGGTAGCCAGAAATCGGCGAGGTGTTCTGGTTGTAACTCCTGCGTTAGGATGAGAATATCTTCTGCGGTTCTTCGAGCCTGCATATAACGGTTCACCAGACGGCTATCCCCGACATCGCGAACCCGCTTTTCGGCTTCAAGCTCGATTCTCTGAAGGAGGAGCCGGACTGTTAGAAATGCTAGGCGCAGGTTCGCGCCCCCCGGTACCCTCAGGTTAGTCCCACGTATAACTATCCGGCGAACATCATCGTTCAAAGCTTCTAACCAGTTGTTTAGAGCTAACTCTAGATGCGTCGTGTCTCTGGTTTCATCCGTATTGACAAACTGATGGACATGCCTCAAGTGTAAGTCCAGAACCACAGTCAGACCCACGAGAGCAACATAGACCGAGGCTCTGTGAACCTTATCTGGGGAGGAGCCGTTTTCGCAGAGGTTCTCAATCAGGGGCTGGGGCACATCGTTTAGAGTCGTAGAGATGAGTGGTGGTGTTCCATGTGATAAGCTCAACCTGCTGCCATGTTAGAACGACCAGAGCAACGTGGTCCAAGGTTTGCACATACCACTTATCATGGACTAGCAAAGCCCACCAGATCTTCATTCTCAAGTTCTTTTCGGACTGCGGAATCTCCCATGGCATCGGGCTGTGGTTCAAGCCCAGTGAATGTGCCATTGCCACCGAAGACGCCAACAGCACACCATTGCCAATAAGGGAGGTCACTTCGCGCCCGCCGATATTCAAGATACTGGCCTCGATAATGGACATTCCTGGAGCCCTATGTAGTTGCGAGTATGTTGCTTCGGTGGCAAGGTTCCAGATAAAGCGTCTATCAGGGCACCGATGGCGGGATAGAGTTGGTGAGCTATCCCAGAAGGTCATTGCGTGGGCGTATAGACAGCCGAGTAGCGCAGGAGAGATTCCTTCTTTATTTTCTTGATACTGTTTGCGAAAATGTGCCTCATCCAGCAGAGGGAAAGATGAGTTGACCTTTTCGAAATAGCTGAAAGACGTTAGTAGTTCCCAATGTCAGCTTGTGCGCACACTTACATGTCCAAGACATCACTGGCAAATGGCTCTAGTAGTTTTTCGATCAACTGGAGTCTTTCCTCTGGGAGGCTACGGCTTGAATCCAATCCCACCGGTCGTTTCTGAACCATAGTGAACATAACCGGTCGAGATCTGTTTCCCGGCACCGGTCTGATAATCTGTGATCCTCGCGTTGAACTGGGCATCGCCGACAGATACTCAGACAAGACTTGATTGTCCGAGGTCACTGCTGGTCCCACTATGTGCAGATTATGTTGCTGCTCGTCGCTTGAGCCAAGCGCCAGAGGCGACTCCTCCGGTTGGGCATTCTGTTGGGGCCACTCTGCGCTTCTTGACAGTAGCGGAGAGACATCAGACACTTGGTCGTTAGGAGCTGTAGCACGCATGTGTTCATGTATGGGTGCCGGAGTTGAATCAGGTCCTATATCAGAGATTGTCTGTTCGATACTCGAGTTGTCTGGTACAGGCACTAGTCTAGGTGTTAAGCTTCCACGCCGCGGAGTTCTAGTTGAAGACGTCCGAGTCTGTCGCCGGCGCCGAGTACCTGGAGTTCGACTCGCTCCAGAATTAGAATTAGTGTCGGAAGGAAAGATGCAGTCGGTGCGATGTGCGCGGCACATTAGGCACGTCTCTGAGGATGCTTCAGACTGGCATCGGGACTTTCGCTTCCGACAAGGAATGCAGGCCGGCCGGAGGTGAGACCTATACGGCCGTTCATTCGGAGTTTGCTGCTTCATATCTGTATCTTTTTTTAATGAAGTTTAAAGGATAATATGCCGTGTAGCAGGCGGAGAGATCTTCCCGCGGTGTGATGATAGAGCGGGCTTGTAGATAAGAGGGATAGCGAGTTTCCCGCGGGGAATTTTGCACAGTCTAAACACAGTGCATGCATCACTGTGGCTCCTGAATAGTAACGCTTTACTTAACCGAAGAATGCAGCTGATAATACTTATAACTCCAGGGCCTCAAGAAGAATGTCAGTGCCCTCTATAGAATGATATTTTAAACTATTGCTTGGGTATGTGACCATTGTATTTTCTCACTTAACCCCAACGCCTCCCATGCTATGTGGGAAATCCATATGTACAGGAGAAGATGAACCGTATATATATTGGGAATCTGGAAATAATTCGCACGGAGTTCTCTTTTCTGCCGTTTATCTATTCTGTCTTGGCTCATAGTAATCATCGTGCTTTATCGAAGCCGCCGCCGAAGACGTAGTATGTGATTCGACATCTCGGGTCATTTCGTGCGTTACCATGATAGCACCATTGCCGTCCGTCTTATGAGGGAAAATCTCCTCAGTGCTTTCGTTCTTGGTATGGCCGCCTCCGACCGCATGGCTCGTCAATCCGTAACCGTTGCCGCCCTTCGATTTGCTTTGTAGGTAGCCGTCCTTGTGGCTCTGGTTGTAGCTCTTGAGTGGGATAGATCCTCCAGGTCCTGTCTTCTTGGAGCCGGTTCGTCCATAGTAGTTGTTCGAATTCGTTCGACCGCTCGAGAGGCCCAAGGCGTGGTTGAGCCAGGGCACCTTTTGGATGACCTGTCGCAAACAAGGGATCGTGGAGCAGATGACGAGGGCAGCGAGTTCGACTTCAGACCAAATCATGGGCTCAACATATTCGTCTAGAGGTACATTTATCAGTAGAGGGGTCGAAGTGGCTGCTGTTCAAGAAACTTACAGGTAGTATCCGGGCCGATACGCGTAACAAAGATAATACGAATAATGGATGTGATGCAGACCCTTTCTTTTGTTAGCTAAACTCGATCTATACACTAGCGAGCAATAACCTACAAGAGACCTAGAGAAAGCATGGCAATCAAGCCAAGTCGCTTCGCCAGGGGAAGTTGGAGCTTCCACATGGCCGGAATGGGCTGAATGAACAAAAACATATCGGTACACATGTTGAACACGAACTGTTGAGCACTAATCAGCATTCCAAACTCAAATCAACGTGGCTGCAATAACTCACCGTACTCCACCAAAGAACATGAAGATCAAGACATTTGGCATCTTCTGGAGCGGGCACCGTGTAAGCCGCCATAAAGGGCCTGCACTGGAAAATGACAACGCAGGCTTCCTCGATAGCTTGTAGCGCAAGGAATACAACTAGACATTTGTTGAGAAGTCGAAGAGCCGGGTGCGGGTTGATTCGCAAGTAAAGTACCGCAAAAGAAGATTTAGCAAAAGAGATGCCGAAACTAAAAGTTGAAGAGCATGCGGTCGTTAACTGACAGCAAGCGTCAGTGGAATTCCAACGTCACACAAAGTGCCAACTAACCCTTAAAAACTGCTCCATATCTTCGTCTGGAACGTCCTCTTTGTGCTTTCCAAACCCAACTTGTGCAGCTTTGATGTGTCAGTTGTTTCAATTTGGATGTTTCGAAGCCAAGGCGAGCAGACTTACAAAAAATCACACAAATGCACAGAGCCATCAAAAAGACCTATTGAATCGGTTAGTTTATACGAGACGTGGTTTGTTGCCCGTCTGGAGCATTTTGAAGAATCGTACCCATGCTCCTACAATTAAGTCTGTCCATCGTCAGTACTGTCATTCTTGAATAGCGAGAAAGGTCTCGAGTCTTACAGTCATCTACACCAATAGTCTTGAGGCTGGATCTGATCCATATTCGGGTACCAGTAAACATCGTCGTAAGAGCGATGATCGTGATCGATGCTGCCAGCAGCGCCCCTGACAAGTCGGTCGTCGCCATTGCGACCTTTGGTGGGTTTGCTACTTCTCCCTAGCGCGATGTTGGTTCGTCTCGTCTCGAGTTGAGTTTGCTCTGTTGATGCCGATCTGTCAGGAGGGATCCCCGGGGTAAAAGATTAAAGCGATGCCCGACGTTCTTAAGAGAATATGTAAACTGTCGTTGCTCGCATAGCCAAGGATATAATGGGCCCCGTTCGGCACGAGCGAAGAAAGGGTGCTATAGACAAGGTTTTTAGATGATGGAAGTGAGTGACAAGGAGTAGTAGATTGATGGAGAGCGGCGCTACGTTGCGTTCGCCTCAGAACCTTATAGGATTAGATGATGGAGGAAGCAGAGAGCTGGGGAATGGGGCGTATAAGGTGTCTATCAATCAAGATCCTCGCCAGTATCTTCCTGTGTTGTGGAATTCAAACGGTCGAGACTCGAATGAAGCTAAAGGATAGCGGTCTAGCAAGCATGATCCTAGCAGAAGGCTACATTTTGCGAACTAATCGTATGCCAGAATGGAACCGGGGAGACGACTTCCATGAGCCGTCGTCGGGAGGATCATAAGTGTAGAAGGCCCTCGTATGTAAGTGGGGAGACGAGGAACTGTCCGCTCCGCTAGGGTCCTACTAACTGGCGGTATAAAGGATAGTAGACGCGCGGAGCGCACGTCTATCACGACTGGGATGATGGATCTAATTCAAGGGAAAGCTACGGTAAAGTTGGGGGTAGATTAAGTTTCAGCCACCAAGACCTGGCAGCTCGTATCTCTATCAATATCGTATTCTAGTGGTCATTTATGGCGTAGGCAGTCATCTACCGGCATACCGGCTCGACGTCAGCTTATCGAAGGAAAGATCCGAGAGCTGTTGGTTCAACGGAAGGAAACCTACTGCACCTATTCATGATATGCAAGTCAGGACCGGTAGGGGACGGCGCCATAGAGAACCTGCCAGGGCATCCAAAGCCATGCGAAGATCATTTCCTCTTAGTCGTAGTATCCTTGAAGTAGGAGTCGGGGATACCGGGTGCAACTGCACTGATCGGCAGGTTGAGCAATGTCGATTAATGGTCCATGCATTGACAGACATATGACTGAACAGTGTCCGTGTCTGCTGTCAAAAGAGCGCCGTTGCTACTCTATTCGTTGACCTAATGGCATCACGGACCGTTGCCATGAGTATCTGCCAAGCACAGACCTTGAATCGCACCATATACAATTGTGACATATGTCAAGTTGGTTCCATACGTGCATAACCACATCAGACATAGGATCAAACCGGCTTGCCGGTTGGTACAAGCCAAGACGCAGCTGAACCAGGGATTATCAAATCCTTCAAAATCAGAGTGAAGCCACAACTCTTGCCAGAAGCTAGTCTATTAGTCTATATATCAGCCCCTAACAGTCATTATTATTAAGTTGTTGAGATGAATGCAATACTGTAATTGTTCCAAAGATCTTGCTTCCAGTGCAAAGGAAGCTACTTTGTGCCCCCTCGTTGTGAATCTAGTGAGTTCCACTGACACTCTGCAAGCGAAGTAGTATCCGAAAGTCATGGTCCTAGCTTGCGTTGCATACTAAAGGATGAGGCATGTTCCTGGACCTGGCTGAACTAGGCTTCTTAGTCTCGTCCTTGAGCCAAGGTGTTTCGACCAATCAAATAGATAAACCGGCTTATGAGAATCTGAAACGAGTTCCCCATGTCCTCTCCTATATCTCGTTGCTTTGAACGTGGAAGATATGCTGTCCGTTAATATCGGACGGTATTTTTCTCATAGGCCATACCGGTCAAGAAACTTAATGAGGAACAAAACAGGCATCGGCAGATGAGCGACATTTGAACCAAGGTAAGCGACGAGACTTTGTAGCTATCAAGAGCTAGGAGGCAGAGATGCCTAGGATGGCGCGGAGTTAATCGTCCTCTAAATCGATCAAGTCTCTAGATCGCCCTTAACTCGTTGCTAAGATCGACAAAAGGAGGAGGATTTGACTCTAATCTCACCGGCCCCACCTCAACCGCTCTCCCGCTGAGGGTCACCCGGCGATACTGTATTTAGTGGGAGGGGCAGATCATGGACCGGTTTGACATGAAGATATCACGAAAGTGCGCACCAATAGTAACCTCTCGTTTATGACAGAGATTCAATACCCCCGATACTACCTGGCCTCAGATGTGGCTGATATGACACGTAGGTAATAATATTTCAGAAATGCACCATTTCTTACACTGAACAAGGGGCAATACGCGCCAGACAACCAACGGCATGCGAACTTGGCATAAACATGAACCCCAGAACCCGGCAGTTGCGTTACGAAAAGCCCCTGAATCCGAGAGAAGTCTAGGATCATGATGCCTGTCCCCAAGAGAAATCTAGCTTATTGGTGTCATTTCATGGCGTGAGGACTGCTCTGATCCCACATGACCCCTGCGTCGATTAACCGACACAAGATCGAAAACTGCGCGCCACTAGAGGCGTACCGATGCCGACTAATACGGTGATCATTATATAGCTTGTCTGCTAGCGAGTATACAAGAGAACAGCCAAGAAGGCTAAGCAAATTCCTGTTCCGCAACTCCGGCACCAGTGATGAGAATTCATTGCAGAAATATTGCTTTTGAACGAACCGAAACCAATAGCATTCACATGCCTGTTCATGCAGCAAATTCCGGGTCGAAGCGCTGAAGAATGGGGCATCCTTGTAAGTTATTACGGCCTCAAAATCCACTGGTGGGGTTTCTTGAACAGGTGCTGTTGCAGATAAAGTATTATTCGGATTGCGCATCCAAACCCGTCTATTTACCTTTCTTCGGTACTCTTACCAGATAGAGAAGGAAAAAGCAAAGCAAAAGAGAGGTTCGTGTAGGATTGATTAAGATCCAGAAGCGAAAAAATGATCAGCATTCCCTCTATCAAGGCATGGCTGAACGAAACGCAAGCACTTACGCGACCTGCAATAGATGCATATACTAGCAGTAGACTGCATACATCGAGACAGACGATGTTTGGTACAAGACGTATGAGCAAGCTATTATCACCGAGGTCAAGGACCGGGATTTTGTGATTCTACCAGGGCTCAACCAACAGCATTCTTCTCGACCAAAGGTTCTTCAGTGTTGGATTATACGAACCAGGCAACCAGGTTTACTGGGCTACATGGATGAAGGACACCGTCCAATGTAGGAGAACATATCGGTTATCAGTCGAGAGCGAAAGATCATCGTGGTACACTTCTAGAAACAGCTGCATATCTTTTTCGCTTAAATTTTCGGTTGCAAAAGTGTAGATAGTGATGTGTTTGAGATTGAAGAAAGAGTTAAGTGTCGGATATGCGTTGAAACTAGAGTCCGCTGCGTAGGATGTCTGTGGGCAATATAGTAGATATTGGTGGAGCAGCAATCATGAATCCTCACTACACCAGGCGTTTAACGCCTGGCCATCTTCCGTAGTATAGTGGTCAGTATGCAAGCTTGTCACGCTTGAGACCCGGGTTCAATTCCCGGCGGGAGAGTCGCCATCTGTGAAACACAGAATTCTTTTTTTGTCTTCCTATAGAAGGCCATAAGTAGGTACTCTTCAATAGTAATTTTCCTTCTTCTCTGGTTGTTTTTATGTTGTGTTCCCCAGTGAGGAAAGGAAACCCGAGCTTAAACCCATGAGCCTTCAAGCGACAAAGACTACACTTTAGAACCCAGCGAGCTATGCTTTTTAAAATGAAACTGTATAACCTACAGAGTCTATCTTACTCTCATTAGTCTCTTACAAAAACTTCTCCAGAGACTTTGCCGTATCAACAATGGTTTGCTCAACCGAGTAAAAATCTTGCCCCGTCAACTTAACGGTCTTGGATGCATCAAGAAACCTCTGCTCAGGGAATGAGTAGCCTAGATTGTATCCTTCACCAGGCTTTCCGACCTTTATGATGTCCCGTCGTTCAGGATATGCCTTGCGAAGCACATCTGCAGCGGCCTGAGGAGGAACCAACCCTCCCGTCAGCAGGAACCGTTCACCGTTCGCCTTATCAGGATGGTCGACGCTGAATACAGCAACCCGCGCAATATCTCGGACATCAACAAAGCCGGGGCTGGGCGATATCGGCTGGGGAATCTCTTGTCCGGAAAACACTTGCCAGATAAAACCGGTCGTGGAGCCAATCTTAGAGATTGACTCGAGACCCGGTTGCGGCCCCATGACAAAACTGCAAGACCACTTGTTAGAGTTGTACGAAGAGATCGTGAGTTGAAAACTTACGTGGGATTGAGAGCAGTCATTGCGAAAGAAGGCTTTGTTTCATCGCGAAACTCCCAAAAAGCTCTCTCGCCAGCGACCTTGCTCGCAAAGTATATCAAGGGCTTCGGCGATTCCTTGCCGAGTTTCTTGACCGTAGCCAAAGCAGCGTCATTCCAATCAGCTTCTGTAAATCGGGCTGGAAGTTCTTTCTTGATATCAAGAATGGCAGCAATCGACGACATCAAGACAACGGATTTGATGGAGGGCTCGGTAGCTGCTGACTTCAAAACGCTCAGTGTGCCTTGGACCGCTAGATCAATAACCGGATCTGGATCGGTAAAGCTGAGGCTTACTCCCGCGGCAAGATGAGCGATGGCATGAACACCTAGTATTGTGAGAACGATTTCTCTAACGGCAGGGATGACAACATACCCTTGACGGCATCATCAAAGGCTCCTGGGGCAATAATGTCTGGCACTTGGACAATCTCAAGGTCATTGCCGTACGACGATAAGGCCTTGACAAGAGGGTCTGCCGAAGCCTTCGAACGTACAGTCCCACGGATGGCGTAACCTGCCTTCAGAAAAGCTTCAATGGTAGGTCCGGCGATATATCCATTGGCGCCGGTCACCAAGACGATGGGTTTGGTGGACATGATGATTCAAGTATGGAGGAGAATAATGTGTTGATAAATGTTAAGTTGACGAACGAATTGATCTAATACCAAGCAAATATTTCATCTGGAAAGACCATATTGCCTCCTTTTTATGTTCGCGTGTTAACAACCAACTTACAAATACAAAAACCTCGGCTTCGTTAAGATGCCGTCGGAGGGCCCAACAATTCGGCCATAGCTCTAAGAGTGCCGATCGCGAATTCCATCATCACAAAGCATCCCCTGCGCAAACAGTAGTAGTTTAGGCATGGAAACACCACGCACTTAGAGGGCGTATGTGAAAGGCGTAGATAGGTATGTTGGAAACGCTTCGTGATAACATAAGCACCATAGTCGCAAGGTTGAGGTGTAAGTCATTAACGGCCGCTTGCCGAACGATTAGTGATCGTGGGCTAACTTTCAGCACGACATCTCTCTAATACCACTGTTTGGTCACCAGTTTACAAGGAACGCCGGGGCCATCAATCGGGAATTTTAGTAAGTCAAGAACGGACTTTATCTTTAAACTCTGTCGGAGTTTTTCGAATTACTGATCGCAAGTCGTCCGCCTTGCCTTTTCACAGACAGGCTCGCCCCCAATACAAGCCAGTTCATAATCTCAGAGAGCATATTGTAATAGCGTGAACATGACATATCGAAGAGAATTGGAAATCATGTCCAAAAGTTGGGCGACCTGACCAAACAGCAGAATGAAACGTTGTTCAACGCGACCATTTCCGGGTCATTGCGTGCACGTGACCTCGCGATCTACAGCGCGGCACCATGACGCAACTGGCTCCAGTCGGCGCTCACTCACACCCAGTTTGCGACCAGTTGCGCGCACATCAGAGTTTCTTTGTTGGAGGGAAAATCTCGACATGTTACCAAAATGGTAGGTCGCAAACGCATTGCGACAAGGTCTAGCACCCGCAGGAGTGCGGCAGCGGCGGTACCGACTGGTGGGGAGATCTATTCAGATATGCTGGCTGAGGCCGGCGTGAATTCACAAGATCGATCACCACCTGAGCGGCCATTGAAACGACGCCGCGCTGGACCAAGCAGTGCGGTTCCAGAAACAGGCAAATCATCCGAGCCAGCGCCTGAGAAATCTGCACAAAGTAAACCTGCTCCGCCGCAAGTCGCCGATGAGGAAGATGATGAAGAAGACGAGGATATCGAGTTTCAAGATGTCATTTTGCCGCAGCCAACCATGCAGACCATGGAACTGGAGTCTGACGATGACGATGAGGACGATGAAATCATGTTTGAAGATGTTGACTTTACTGCGCCTCTTCAAGACCTGGCCTCTAGTTCTCAAGAGCCAAAGTCTTTGGAGCTCAATTTAACGGCGCAACAATCATCTACAGCGCAGGAGAAGAAGGCCGTCGAGAGGCGCAAACCAATCACTCGAGAGGAGCGCAAAATCCGGACCGATATTCATAAAGCGCACCTCCTATGTCTGTTGTCGCACGCTGCGCGTCGTAACCATTGGTGTAACGACGGTAAAGTACAAGACTACTTGCGGCCGCATTTAACAGACAAGACAGTCAATTACCTGACTCCCGGGGCACACCTCCCGCAATTTGGGCGAACAGAGAGTTTGAAAACTGGTCTCACGCAGGCCGAAAGTGTATGGAAGACGAAATATGAAGTCACCGAGAGGGGGCTTCGACGAGCTCTTTGGGCTGAAGACGCCAAACAACTGGAAGATGTAGGTATAGAGCTCTCACAGGAGGTCTCTGCTGACCAGACACGCAGTACGAACCCCCCGATGATATGGAATCTTGCCTGGACCGCGAAGACTTTCGCGAGTCAGCAAAAAAGTTGCA
Source organism: Fusarium sarcochroum (assembly GCA_013266185.1). Taxonomy (NCBI): domain Eukaryota; kingdom Fungi; phylum Ascomycota; class Sordariomycetes; order Hypocreales; family Nectriaceae; genus Fusarium; species Fusarium sarcochroum. Next base: position 41,809 of record JABEXW010000660.1, read on the forward strand.
GGGCTCCAGGGATGTTGGAGCGCAACTATATTGTGCTCTTTTGCGAAGCGCCGGCGTAAGGGCGCGACTGGTGTGCTCGTTACAACCTCTAGCATGCACATCCGGAGCTCCGACGATGCCAAAACAAAAGCAAAAGCCGAAAAAAGGCTTAACGAAAGCCGAAAAGAACGAACAAGTACGGGCTACAATGGCTAGGTACCGAGAAATGGCCAGCGCAGGATATGGTTCACCATCTGGAGGTTCTTCAGCGCGTCGAAGGCTAGGGCATCCAAACGCGACATCATACAACTTCACACCCACAATATCTCCTCCAAAACCTCAACCAACTTTCGAAACTCGCAAGAAAATAAAGGAGTCGTCATTTCCAGTATACTGGGTCGAAATTCTAGATGTTGGACATCAAAAGTGGCAGCCGGTAGACGCAGTGGTCACTCATACATTTTGGAAGCCTAAAGTCCTTGAACCTCCCATCACCGACAAGGAGAACTTTCTTTCTTATGTCGTTGCTTTTGAAGCGGATGGTGCCGCGAAAGACGTGACGAGGAGATATGCGAAGGCTTACACGGCCAAGACACGAAGATCAAGAATTGAGACCACTTCTGAAGGCGGCGATGCCTGGTGGAAACGTGTTATGAAGCTCTACGGCCGCCGGCGGCGTACCGATCTCGACCAAATCGAGGATAACGAACTCGTGGGTATCGAGGCGAGGGAACCTATGCCACGGAATGTACAAGATTTCAAAGACCACCCTGTCTTCGCGCTGGAACGACATCTTCGACGTCACGAGGTCCTCGTCCCAGGGGCTACGCCATCGGGAACAGTTGCTGCAGGTAGCCGCGGACCGCTTGAGAAGATTTATCGCCGGAAAGATGTTCGGATAGCGAGGAGCGCGGATAAATGGTACCGTCTTGGCCGAGAGGTAAAGGCTTTGGAAATACCTGCCAAATGGCTACCGAAGAAGGCTAAGCCAAAGAACCCTTTGGATGATGACCAAGACGAGGACACCCAAGGAGATGCCGGGACACCGGTTTATACGGAGGATCAGACAGAGCTCTATGAACCGCCTCCTGTGCGCAATGGATTGGTGCCGAAGAACAAATTCGGCAACATCGACGCCTACGTTCCAAGTATGATTCCTGCAGGAGGTACTCACATCATCCACGAGTACGCAGCACGAGCAGCATTCTTGGCCGGAGTGGACTACGCACCCGCCCTCATGGGCTTTTCATTTAAGGGACGGCATGGAACAGCCGTACTGAACGGCGTTGTAGTGGCAAAGGAGTACGAAGAAGGCGTACGGACCATTATAGAGAGCCTAGGTGGTTTGGAGCAAGAAGTGGAGGACGAGCGAAGAAGACATCGTGCACTCAGGACGTGGAGGAAGTTTTTGATGACACTGCGTATTAGAGAACAGATTTGGAGCGGAGTAGATGCTGATGAAAGGAAGGCTGCGGACGATAAGGCTGCTAAGGAAGCGCAACTGGATCAGGAGATCGAGGATGCCCCGAGCGATGTTACCGAGGAGTTTGATATAGCTGATGATGATGATATGGGCGGTGGCTTTATGGTGGAGTAAACAGATAGATGTAATGAACTGAGCTGGAGTTTGTCGAGGTGCAGTGTTCATTTCTGAGAGAATTTACAAAGGGGCAGTGTCAAAGACAACATATCAACGATAGGCATGCCAATCTGTCTTACACTCAGGATCATCGCCTCTCCTTTACGCCCGGACTTACAGTAGTGACCGGCATCGGCATAAGTTTGGGTGCCGGTGCCTTAGATACGCAGCTGGCTAAGGTGCATCTCAAAACAACGTGGTGCATCATTAATCTCATACCGTCAGACGCTCAGGGGGTTTTGGTGAGACTCTGGTGCAGATACGCAATACGAAAATGAGGCAGTGCAAGTCTTGTGTTATCTGGCTGTGGTACACAACAGCTTGGCATGTCAGAGAGGTTAGGTTTTGGATTTTGTACTGCGTTCAGGGTCGAATCGATATCCTCTTTAGGCGCTCGCTCGCCGTTTGCCAAGTGCTAGGATGACGCTACAAGGGTTGGCGTGCTGGGCTAACAACATGCGCAGTAGACATTCTAGCAATCGGCTTGATTTTTGACCCGTTCCCGACCTGAACTTTTCCGTTTCATCGCATTTGGGGAAGAGTCCTTTGTTCCTTCGGATGCTCATTGGATGAACATCTGTCTACTTCCTTCAATTGAATGAATCATCTTGCGCGTCTCCTGAATTAGGCTGTTTCCCCTACCTCTGTTGGTTAGGTTGGTTAAAGGAAAGGAAGGATCATAGATAAATATACGGTAGACGGCATCGTGCTCTCCTTTTTTGGTAGTGGGCCGCGTGTCACTTAGCCGAGATGAATGAGCGGGAAGGTGCCTCGGCTTCGATTGTCAGACGAGAGAATATGTTGCGATTGGATTTTGTCGTAGTAATCGTATCCGTCGCAAAAAGAATGAAACCCAATTCGGCGGGCCGCCAAATCATTTGTCAGTCTTGTCGTTACAATAAGATCCAGCCACAGGTCTTTAGATCCATTCCATCAAGGATATTCCAGCGGTTCTTCCCCTGGGACCACGACTAACCCCGGTCTTTAGTGCATTAGAAAAAGTCCGATGGTACAAGCATCTTTCAGCTGCGATATATTGTATTCTAAGCTCTAAAGTAACAAAAACCGGATAACAAAGTCATCCACTTATCAGGACTTTGCTTCAACTCACTAAAATCACATTGATCATTTGCCTGACAGTGCACATCAAGTATGAATACGATAAACGTACGTCGTCCTTGCCTTCAAGGTACTGGGCTGTGGCTGCCCCGCCAAGACATTGGCTCCATAACGCCTTCTCAGTGGATACCCAAGTAGGAATTACAATACCTACCTACCTTAAATCAGCCTCGATACTCTCGTCACTACTTCAACTTGAACATGGAATCATCAACAACATTTTACTTCTTCATTCACGGGTATCAATAACCCCTCGACATAGATATCACTGACTAGACATATCCCATCTACGTTGAATTCCCCTCTTTGCATTGCTTCCCCCACTCAACGCCTCGTGGCATTTGTCTCAAGGCGCTTGTCGCCTCTGAAGAGCCACCATCATTATGGTTTTTCTCAAGCAGATCAGGACCCTTATGGGCAAGAATCTCCGCATTCTTCTGCTACGGCATCTGATACTATGTATCTGGATGGCCTTCATCCTTCCCATCTTCTTGGCCGCCTTGTTCAGCTTCACCAAAAACCTCCTGGTTCCTCCAGCCAACTTCGGCATAGGGAAGCCTACAGCCCTTTTGAGCCTCGAAACCTCCATTGAAAAAGCTCAAAGTAATGGTCGTCAGAAGCTCGTTCTCGTCAAAAACGGTTTGACTGGAGGTGATGTCGATGGGGTATTCGACAGTTTGCAGCAGCAATTCGATGACGCTGCCAAATCTGCCAGCGTTGACTTCGAGGTCATCCGTGTTGACAACGAAGATGAGTTGACCAACAGTTGCCCTAGCAATCTTAGAGGCGTGTCGAGATGCTTTGGAGCCGTTGTCATGTGGGATTCGCCCGATGAAGGCACTGACGAGCATGTCTGGAACTACACTATTCGTGCTGATGGGGCCTTTGAACTGGCAGGTGCCAAATTCGACATCGACAAGTCAAACGATCAGCAAGTCTACCTCATGCCGCTCCAGCATGCTATTGATTCCGCCATTGTCCGTGCCAACAGCTCTAGTAGCAGCCTCACCCTGGGCGATACGCAAGAATACCCCTTCACCAATATGTCGCCAAAAGAACGCGACAGAGACATTCGCAGGCGGTTTCAAAAGACAATCAAGGGCTGGATGGGTGTTGCCTTTATGGGCACCATAATTTGGGTCACATATCACCTCACCGGCTTCGTAGCTACGGAGCGCGAAAGCGGCATGTCCACGCTGATTGATGCCATGATGCCAGTCCGCAAGCCCTGGATTTCTATGGTCGCAAGAATTATCGCCCATCACCTTTCGTTCTCTCTCATCTACTTGCCAGCCTGGGTTATTGGCTCTATCATTGTACGAGGCGGTGTTTTTGAGAAGACCAGTGTTGGTATAGTCCTCGTATTCCACGTCATCACCGGTCTTGCGTTCTCTTCTGTATCCTTGCTATTCGCGTCGTTCTTCAAGAAGGCCCAGCTCAGTGGTATCAGTGCCATTCTTGCCGTTGCACTTCTCGGTATTCTGGCACAAACCCTTACGTCACCCGGTACTGTCCCCGTTACTGTACTTTCGCTTCTGTTTACACCTTGCGCGTTCGTCTTTTTTATCAGCAACATGGCTCGCTTTGAAGAGAAAGAGTTGCCGACCAACCTTTTGAAAGTCGCCCCAGGCAGCCCCTCGGCACTTCCTGGCATTGCCATCTGGGTGTTCTTAATTATTCAGATCTTCGCCTACCCGTTGATTGGAGCCTTTGTCGAGCATGCTCTCTACAGCAATGACACCCCAGGCCGGAAGATGCTGCTTAACGAGACTGATGTGAGTCGAATCGGAAGTAACGCCGTGCAACTGCGACAATTCTCGAAAGTCTACCGTCCCAACATCTTCTCTCGAATTTTCCGACGAGGTTCCAACAAAAAACAACCTGTGGTCGCTGTTAACAAACTAAATCTTGACATTGGCCAGGGCCAGATTATTGCTCTCCTGGGCGCCAACGGAAGTGGAAAGAGTACAACACTTGATGCTATTGCAGGCATGAACAAGTTGACCAGCGGATCGATCGAGATAGATGGAAGAGGTGGTCTTGGAATCGCCCCTCAGAAGAACGTGCTCTGGGACGATTTGACTGTGGAAGAGCACATTCGGATTTTCAACCATCTCAAGGCTCCCAACGCTCGGTCAACCACTGAAGCTATCGGCGAGCTAATCAGTTCTATCGATCTTCACAAGAAACGAGATGCCTTTGCTAAAACACTCTCGGGCGGGCAGAAGCGCAAGCTTCAGCTAGGTCTCATGTTGACGGGAGGAAGTGGTGTTTGCTGCATTGACGAAGTAAGCAGTGGCATTGACCCACTGTCGAGACGAAAACTTTGGGATATCATTTTGGCCGAACGTGGCAGGCGAACCATGATCTTGACTACTCATTTCTTGGATGAGGCCGACCTCCTTGCCGACCACATCGCCATCTTGTCCAAGGGAACTCTACGCGCCGAAGGCTCGTCGGTGGGATTGAAGGACGACATGGGTGGTGGATACAGGGTTCATGTCCCCAAGGATGCAGGTGTTCGAGATACTCCTGATATCGAACAGGTCGAGAAGAAGGACGCCTTTGATCTTGTCACCTATACTGCACCAACATCCCAGCTTGCGGCCGTCGTCATCAACAACCTCGAGGCTGCTGGCATCAGCGAGTATCGTTTCTCAGGGCCTACCATCGAAGATGTTTTCCTACAAGTTGCCGAGGAGATTAAAGATGAAGAGGCTTTCCGCAATTCAAATAAGGGTTTGTCTGTTCCATCAGACGAAAATGTGTCCTCGGAAGGAAAGGAAGATGTGTCCTCGGAAGCAAAGGAAAATGTGCCGTCGAAGGGAAAGGAAAATGTGCCGTCGAAGGGAAAGGAAAACGTCAGCGACAAGCAAGGATTGCAACTGACAAACGGACAGCGAGTTGGATACGTAAAGCAAACTCTCATTCTTTTCCGCAAACGCCTGACTATCCTCAAGCGGAACCGACTCTTGTACTTGCTTGCCTTTCTTCTTCCGATCTTCGCAGCTGGTTTGACATCGCTTTTTGTCGCAAATGAAACCACGCCAAGTTGTCAGCCATCACAACAAGCCTCGCGGACTACCTCCAGGCAAAACATATTCAGTCAACAGCGCTCTGGTAAACGGGTGATTTTTCTGGCTGGACCTCGGTCGAAAGTACAATCCGTTGATACGGGCCACCTTGCTCGTGCTTTTGGCGGGAAAGATGCATTTGAGAAAGCGGCTGTAGAGGCCAGTCTCAAAGACATAATGACTGTTGACACTTTTCAAGAGTTTGAGGACAAGATCAGGGAAGATCGGAAGAACATAACTACGGCATTCTGGCTCGGTGACAAAGATCAAGGCCCGACCTTTGCGTGGGTAGCAAACCTCTGGGTTACTAGCCCGATAACAGCACAGCAGATTCTCGATATTTTGTTAACAAACACCACTATTGTGACGACATGGAGTTCGTTGGAAATCCCAATCAGTCCGGTTACTGGCGATGCGCTCCAAATGATCGTGTATATGGCGATCGCCCTGTCAGTCTACCCAGCTTTCTTCGCCCTCTACCCGAGCAATGAACGGCGCAGGTTTGTCCGTGGTCTACAATACTCGAATGGTGTCCGGCCTTTCCCACTCTGGATAGCCTACCTCTTATTCGATCTTATCATCGTCTTGGCCAGCACGGCTATCGTGACAGCAATTTGGGCTGGCGTTTCCGACATCTGGTTCAACCTGGGCTACGTTTTTCTAGTCCTGTTCCTGTATGGGATAGCGTCTACCCTCTTTGCTTATCTGGTCTCTCTTTTTACCAAAACTCAACTGGGGACTTATGCCTGGGCGGCGGCAAGCCAGACTCTTATTTTTGTGGTCTACATCATAGCGTATATGTCTGTGATAACCTTTACGCCTGTGACTAAGGTCGACAGGTCTCTGCGCCTCGTTCACTTTATCACCTCTGCGTTTGCACCTATTGGTTCGGCATTGAGGGCTCTTTTCATCACTACCAATCTCTTCTCTACAGCCTGTGAGGGTTTCGAGGTGACGGACAACCCAAGTGGTATGTTGTATTATGGTGGACCCATTTTGTACCTCATTCTTCAGTCACTAATCTTGTTCGGCCTTTTAATTTGGCTTGATACTGGATCGGCTGGAGCTCCCATAAGGGGTCTTTTCCATGGAAGCAAGAAGGCCGAATCAGACGAGGAACTTGTCGACGAAGACATCATTGACGAGCTCAATGAGGTCACTCGTAATGCAGAGAGGGAGCATGGCCTTCGAGTTATGCACCTTACAAAGAGCTTCCACCGCAACACGGCTGTCGACAACGTCACGTTTGGCATCAAACGTGGTGAGGTGTTTGCTCTCCTTGGTCCCAACGGCGCTGGAAAGTCTACCACAATTTCTCTCATTCGAGGTGACATCAAACCTGATCGAAATGGTGGTGATGTGTTGGTGGAGGATATCTCGGTTAACAAGAACCTCGCAACGGCTCGATCCAATCTCGGAGTCTGCCCTCAGTTCGACGCAATGGATCAGATGACAGTGCGCGAGCATCTCGAATTCTATGCCAACATCCGAGGTGTCCAAGATGTGGAGCACAACGTGAGAGCTGTCATGCAAGCAGTAGGACTTGAGTCCTTTTCCACACGTATGGCCCATGCCTTATCCGGAGGAAACAAGCGTAAACTGAGCCTCGGAATTGCCTTGATGGGCAATCCTACTGTTGTGCTGCTCGACGAGCCTTCATCTGGTCTCGATGCTGCCTCGAAGCGTGTCATGTGGAAAACCCTGGAGGCGACGGTCCGTGGAAGGTCGATTCTTCTCACGACACACAGCATGGAGGAAGCTGATGCACTAGCTGGTCGTGCTGGTATCCTCGCTCGAAGGATGCTGGCTCTAGGAACGCCAGATAACCTCCGCCATCGCTTTGGCGATGCTTTACATATCCATCTGGTTTCCGTCACCGCACCGCGCACTACGCAAGATGAAATGATTCGAATAACGGATTGGATCCGCCAGATGTTTCCCTCTGCTGATGTGGAAGAGAAGACGTATCATGGTCAGATCCGCTTTTCGGTCCGTGCCAGCCAAGTTCTTGCAGCGACGTCAGGCCGTAACGAGGAGGAGATTACAAAAGATGGTGAAGATCTCAGTCAAAGCGCTATTGGACACCTTGTGGTGCTACTAGAAGAAAACAAGGATCAACTGGGCGTTGGTCATTACAGTGTCAGTCCGACGACACTGGATCAGGTATTTTTGACGATCGTGGGACAGCACAATGTCAAAGAAGAGAATTCGGAGGAGAAGAAGCCAAGCATCTGGCGAAAGCTCTGGATGTTCGGGCGGTCCTAGTTAGGTCCTATTCTCGTTCTGGTTTATGGGGCCGTCTTATTTCCATGCATGGAGCTGATATTTATTAAGGTACAGGGTGTTCTACATCAAGACTGATACCTGAAGCGTTCAAGTCTGTTATGGACAGTGTTATTGTTTGGCGTTAGTGCAGGTGTTGAAAGGAATAGGATATTATAGTAGTCAGCGAATCAAAAGCCAGTTGTTTGTGTCCTACATGTGCCATTGTTCAATGTTCTTGTTCGGCGGCGTTCTTTGTTACTGGTGCCGTTGTTCACCTATCTTGTACTTGCTGATATCTTATTCCAATTCACGCCACTGACAAAGGAACTATTGAACAGTACCAAGCATGAAATTTCTCTACAAACTTATATCAAGCACATGTAAGGCTCGCCGGCCATGTTGGAGAAAAGGAATCCTGAAATTATATTCATCTGTCCAACAGCGACGCAGCAAGATCAGCAGCAATAAGAGCTATACTATCAAGCAATTATTATACAACAGCAAAGTAACAGACAACACATTGCACAACATGTGCTATCGAATTATCACTCACACCATGCGCTGCGACACGCGTTCCATCATCTCCGACGGAACCACCCTTTACGCAGACCCCTTCGCCGAACCCATTTCCTGCGGTTGCCATGCTGAGCAGTCTGTCCGCCCTTGGCTGCAATGCGAGACCCACGGATGCTGCATGAAGAAGACCAAGATGGAGTGGTGCCCTGAGATCGACTCGTGCAGCGAAGTCGTCGAACTTCATCGTTATGTCCAGGCCCGTCGTCAGCCGCAGAATATCTGGGGCACCAGCCGAAATTCAATCTGGAGTCTTCCTATCGTCCCAAGCAAGTGTGAGGATTGGCGCTATGTTCGTGAACTGGACGACTGTCTCTTCGCAGCGGGTATGCCCTACACAACAGCCTGCGCACCGGTCTTTAACGAGGCCCTTCACAACCTTGTATGCGCAGGTCGTCTCATTGTTGACACGCAGACCCAGATGAACAGTCTGTTCAACGAAATTGACTTCAAAAGGGCGATGCATAATGAGTTTCACGGCGAGGCGTGTGAGCGGGTGCTGAACGAGTGGGAGTGTGTGGCTAGAGGCCCCATCGAGACTGGTGAAGCGCTGGCGCGACAGATGGGAAGGGCTTTGATGAAGCAGATGGAGGTGTTTGAGGCGGCTTGGAGACTTATTCAGACTATTCTGTGGAATGAGAGAGTGGAAGAGGATTTGATCGTTGATGAGTTAGAGATTGTCATGGACGAGTAAGTCTTGAGTATAAGACGTTTTGTGAGTGAACATAGACTTGGGCATAGAGGGCTAGGCGTTAGAGGTTTGGGAAAATGCACGATATCATCAATAGATTTGGACTGAGTATGAATGGAATTTACTTGTGACAATCATCTGTGTTGATATGTGAAGTTCCGTTACAGTAAGATTGTGACCTTGCCAGTAGGTATGTTATTGATTCAGGGTAAGTGGGTCGCTAGCGTGCTTGTAGTATATATACTGGAACAAATTTGAGCTCGATCACCAATAAGAGGCCGTCATCGTATAGGGGTCAGTACATCAGTTTGTGGCTCTTCGAAGCACTGAAAACGCAAG
>JABEXW010000661.1:0-30137 GCA_013266185.1 Fusarium sarcochroum
GTAGAGCAGGGGGTGGAGGTGATTTTCAAGGGGGGAGCCCGGGGGGGCCATCAGTAGCCCGCAGGTACCTAACTTTAGAGAGCTAGTGAAGGTTGTAGCGTCTGGAAAGACCTGACTCTCCACTGTCTCTAGTGGGATCCCGCTGCAGTTGGTCAGTATTGGAACAAGCTGGAGACTTGGCTTCGCCGACCGAACGGGACTTGAAAGAGGATGCAGCCAACAGGGGAGGTCCGGAAGGTGGGTTACGGCCCAGGGGGAGTTGAAGTGGGTATCATTGGCAGTGTCAAGGGTGCCATGCGACTGAAGCTCTGGAGAGCGACCTGCAGCAGCGCAACATGAGGCCCCTGAGAGGTAGCATGGCATGGCAGGAGGAGGCTGGGGCTATAGAGCTCACCTCAGCATACCCAGATATAGAGCCTCGGAGGTATTGGACAAGAGAGGAAAAGACAAGGAAGCACCGAGGGTCTAGAAAAGGCTGGGACGGGGATGGAGAAGGGGAGGGGGCGGATGGAGGAGATCACGGCTCTCCTCATCAGACATTCTGTAGATCGATCACGAGTAATCAAATCTGCTGGTACGGACTACGGAGTACTCTTTGAGCATCTATCTGCTTGCTAACCAAGCCAAGACATGATAATCGGCAGTCATAATCTTGTGGGCGCGACACAAACACCACACGTCAAAGCTCCCTCTTTTCCTCCCGTCAACGGGCCGTGAAAGCCCTTTGTTCTTGTTAGCAAACGACTCGTAAAAGAGCCTGCTACTGCGTGGCGATTAGTCCCCATGGGAGATGGAGACCAACCCTAGCTTGTGCCTCAGAGTCCGTTTCCTACGCCGTCGGAAGCGCTAAATAGGACACCAGCATGATTTGGGCGTTGGCGGGTTGACGCAGGGGGTGCAGACTAATTCCCAGTTAAGCAAGAGGTGAAAGCTCAAAGGCGAAAGGAAAAGATAGAGTGAGGAGAAAAAAGCTAGGTTCTGGTTCATGCCGAGTACGGACGAGGTTCCATTGGCTCGGGATGAAAAGAGAAAAGGCTGGAGAGTTTTTGGGGCTTCCACGCGAGAGACCAAACGTTGGGAGGAACCAGACCAGAATGAAAATGGAAACCACATGGTTTCTGCGAGTCAGTATCCACAGTCTAAACGTTGATCCTGGCCTAGAACTGTGGGACGATTCGACTCAGGAAACAGACATTGTGAAGCGAGGAGAAGCTATCGCTATCTATGGCTATGGCTTTATTGACGTCCTTGATCGCCTGCAACTGAAATGAGATATCCTCTGTTCGATGATCACACTGTCTCATATCCATTATTATATCATACCTGAGAAATCATCACTGTCCAGATTCTATATCCTTTTCTCTTCCTCTTCCTCTCCCCTCTCATGCCCAGGCGTCGTCGTCAACCACCGCTCAAAGGAAGCTCATCCTCGCTCTCCCGTGTGTCGTTCAGCGGCGAATTAACCAGGTAATCCTTGTTCGCCGCCGGTGAGGGTGAGTGAGCATGGTTCATGGACATGCTACATTGGGTATGGCCTCGCTGCACCTTTTCCTGCAGCGCCAGTCGAAAAGAGTCGACTTCTATCGCGCGATCTCCTATCACCTTTTCTCTTCAGGCCATCATCGCTTCGATTTTCACCTTTAGCTTGTAGCTAGCAGTTGACCGAGGTTATTCTGAATCGTTTGGCATGCTCTGTGGCTTCTAGAATGTGACCGATGTGCATATTTTTAAAGTTTCGCTCGTTGGTAGAATCGCTGTTTCAAGTCAAAGTCGAGTAAGAAACGGGACTCGTTTCTGCCATGCAATCGCCAAACCAAACCGAACCGAACCAAGCTCAGGCAAACATTTGTCCATGTGGCTTGCTGGGGATGCCACAAACGAGTCAGGTCATCGGCTGAGAGATCGTCAGGCACGGACTCGGATCCGGCTCCAGCTCTAACCACTAAAGGTCAGCTAATCAATGGGAACAAAACTACTCTACTTTTGGTTACTGGTTGGGAGGTTTGACAATCTATTGTTCGTTAGTTTTATTACCGTGCGCTGACTGACAAGTCTTGGAGATGTCATACGAAGAAACTAACGTATTGATGATGATGATGAATGTGCGTTTTCAAATCATGATAATCAGGATCTTGGCTTAAGAATTGCAGGGTCTTGTGCGTTCTTAGTGTGGTTTCTCATTATAACCGAGAAAGAGACCTAAAAACTCAATTCATGATAGAACTATTGAGTGTCATGCAAAATTAGACATTATAGGTAGCAAGCAGACTTTGATTACTTCAAATTCTAGTTATCAGCCAATGAGATAAAGGGCCCGCCCGAATTGCCGCTCGTCATAGCACTCAGCGAGTTCCTTCCAAATTTCTGTACAGCATCTATTTCAAGCCACATTCACGTGAGATAGTAAATCACGTCAACCATATCGACTATTCTGTCCAGTAAATAGCTTCAGATTTTCCTCACCGGACATCAACTGTAGACAAGGTCAACTCATAATGGAAGAACGGCCGTCACAAACACAAGTTTGCATTCTATCACTGCTCTTCTTCGTATATCCGTTACATGCTCACATAATGAGCTGCTTCTAACTCGACGCAAGATCCCGTAATCTCGGCCCTGCAGAAAGAAGACGATATTCGGTTTGACGCGATCGTGTGTCAAACGCTCTTCCCTGTCGACTACCGCATCTCTCGCTAGACCCTGGCATAGGTCTCACAGCTTCGGGATCACAACGTTCTTGTTCGAGAATGTCTGTTGCAGCCGGCTTGTTACAGCGGCATTAAGGCTCACAAGGTCGTTTGCGTTGCATAAGGACGACTCGGCAATGACAACCTCGGGTAACTCATCTATACCAAACCGAGTTGTTGGACAACACTTCAACATCCCGCAGGCATCCCTGATTGGCATGTGAAGTGATCTCAAGAAGTTCTTGCTGATCCTCAAGAGATATTTACTAGTGTAGTCACAATCTCCATGACAAGTTTGTCATGTCGGTCTTGATCCTGTCTTCATGTCCATAGTCGCATGCTGTGCCGACACGCGACCAGATGTCTTGGTCGACGATACAACCCCTGACCGGCATGAAGGACCATATATATAACGAAAGCACGGCAAGATTATCCCAATTGTACCACCAGGCGCGTCTGATGTTTGAATCACGCAACGGCAACTAAGTTATGGTACACACGTTGCTCCCCGTTCGTGGTCCAAATGAGAGTTGCAACGTCGACAATGCAGCCTTCCGAGACCAAGCCGCCCAGACTAATCTTCCGGCGAAGCACAAATATCGGTTTAATCGAGGATGGTGGTCTGTACTTTAAGGCTCGATATCCTACTGAATCAACGGTCTCTGTCCTCTCCATCACTCGTTTAGACCAATTCTAGTCATCATGAAGTTATTCAATTTGTTGCGGGCAGTGCTCTTGACGGTCTCGGCAGTCGTTCATGCCGAGACAATCCTCAAACCTGCAGCAGATTCTTTCAAGAGTGGTCGAGGGAGCACTGGCGATACTCGCAAGTTCATCGTCGAAGTCGAGCCGGTAATAGAACCAGTCCTGTCCTTGAAACAATTACTCATATTTCTAGCATCGAGACCTGGCCACAGTGACCCGTCAACTACTTTCGAAACCTGGCCGAAAAATACCATTGTTCCAGAACTTTGAATGCAGTGATATTTTCAAGGGCATGGTGGTCGAGACTGACACTGACAATGTCGATACGCTGCGTCAGATGGAGGGAGTCGTCAATGTGTGGCAAGCACACACGGTACGAAAACCAAAAGTCGAGCAGACCCAACAAGGTCCATCTACTTCGATAAGAAACTATTCCATTCACCATTGGACTGGTGTAGATAGACTTCATGCTGCTGGTATCCGGGGGAAGGGGGCGACCGTCGCTATAATAGACACAGGCATCGACTACACACACAAAGCGGTATGTTTATACACTCTTACCTTACTCATAAGTCGAAAATCCTAACCAACTCAAGCTTGGAGGATGTTTTGGTCCTGGATGCAAAATCAAGGGGGGCTATGACCTTGTTGGAGCTGACTGTAGGCTTTGACAAACTGACTTGTATTGACCCGTGGACTCACTATTTGAACAGGGGACACCCATAACGAGAAGAAATTTCCCAAGCAGCCTGACAATGACCCCATGGATTACCAAGGCCATGGAACTCATGTGGCTGGCATCGTTGCTGCTGAGAATGAATGGTGAGCTTCGGTTGGCTGCGAATGCGTTGATGGCATATCTAATTGGATTGAAACTTCAGGCTTACTGGAGTCGCGCCTGATGCAGAATTACTTATTTACAAGGTTTTCTCTGATGTACGCGAGCGATGTGTTTCCGAGAGATTTGCAGGGGCTGACAGCTGACCATTGATAGGATCCTTGGGAAACCGACGAGGCGACTATCATGCAAGCATTATGCGATGCTTACAATGCAGGAGTGAGTGACCTTGTGTATCGAAGTTGGATTTGACTGACAATGATGACTTTATAGGCCGATGTCATCACTTCCAGTATTGGACAGCCTAATGGATGGTCCGATAACCCCTGGGCAGTGTTAGCCAGTCGGTTGGTGGACAAGGGCATCGTCATGATAGCATCGGCAGGCAATGAAGGAGAGTTTGGACCGTTCTACTCTAGCAGCGGAGCTGTTGGTCATGGAGTTCTCGCTGTCGCTGCTGCTAATGTCACAACAAAGCCAAATGCTAACAGGACTGGCGAGGATCTGGGACCGATGCCCGTCTACTTCACCACATGGGGTCCGACTAACGAGCTGCTTCTCAAACCTGATATAGCCGCCCCTGGGTTCTTGATCGTGAGTACTGTACTGAACCAGAGCTACGAGGAGTTAAGCGGAACCTCTATGTCGGCGCCATACATTGCAGGCATCGCGGCCTTGTTCATCGGTGAGTACGGCGGCCGTGCTTTCAATGGCGCTGGCTTTGCCAAGATGCTTCGAGATCGAATATCTTCAAGTGGAACGAGTCTCCCCTTCGTGAACAATCGCCTTATTCGCAAGTTCAAGGCTTCGCCATTTCAAGTCGGCACTGGCTTGGTTGATGCATGGAAAGTTCTCAACTACGACACCCAGCTTGAGTATGAGCCTTTTGCGCTCAAGGACACCGAGTTGTTCAAGCCGCGGTGGAGTTTCAACATCACCAACACTGGCGGGAAAGGGCACAAATACACTTTCAAGCTTGAGCCCCAAGCAGGCTTCAACATTTACGACAATGACTATGGGGTTGCCCTACTCTATGCTATCGAACCTCGTAACATTGTTCCTCCCGTGAGACTTCCTCATTCAGTTTTTGTTGAACCTGGAGAGACCAGGGAGTTGAGGTAAAGTTCCAAACCACATCGACCCTTCAGATACTCACCATCTCTAGTGTGACTTTTGGCCTTCCTGACGTTGATGACGATTACCTTCCATTGTACAGCGGTAAGGTGTTGATAATGTCTGATCACGGGGAGAAACTGTCTATTCCGTATGGAGGTTTGTGAGACTTTGGCCAGTATATTTCTCGGGTTACTGACGGGTTGAGACAGGAGCCGCATACGACACCGAGAAAGCATTCGACAACATGTTCATTATTGAGCCATCTGTCACGGACCCGGATAAAGACTGGACGTAAGTACTCAGCCTTGTGCCTTCAGGTTTCGCTGACACGGGGTTTGTAGTTGGTCATTCAACATCGACAAGAATCCGAACGACTTTATTGAGATTGGAGGCAGGCTATCATACGCTTGCAGCAACCTCAGATGGGATGCAAGTATCACCCAAAACATTATGATCCTCTGCCTCTAACAGATCAACAGATATTTGAACAAGGCTGGACAGAATCGCTATGGTCCTACCCTCCGCGGGTGGGAACACGCGGCTACGTCGGTTCAGCGACGACAATGCGAGATGCTGAAGAATTCTGGTTCTTCGACCCTAGTGTCAACGATCCAAATGATACCGTCTCTTTCCCTCTCAAGCGTGAGCCACGCGGCTTCCACGTCTTCTGGTGGTTTGGTAAGCTTGCCAACGGGACGAGGATAGCACCTGGAAACTATACGTGAGCATATCTCCCTCTTATCCAAATGGAAGCACTAACAAGTGGTGAAGCATGCGGTTTGCAGCCCTGAGACCTTATGGTAACCCAAATATCTCGGATCATTGGGATATCATGTACAGAACGGTGGACAGCATACAAGTGTTGCCGTATAACGATACACGCAACTCGACTCAGATGTACAAGGGACCCAGGCAGTATCAGGCGCCGAGTCTTGGTAGTGTTACATTGAACGCTTAATTGGTAGGGTAGGACTGGGAGGAGCTCACAAAAGTTTGCACTTTGTCACTTCTATTCAGAAATAAGATCACTTCATTAATGAGCCGGCACTTGGGGCATTTGGGAGACTAATCAACATCATCATCTAATTCGTGCCAATTCTTTCTATCCAGGCAACGTCATTTATAGTATAGATCCGGGCAGTCATTTCCATCGGTCTTGCAAACAGGGCAAGCCTAACTGCACATGCTCCTCAAACCAACTCCGTGAATATATAAGCACCAAACTCCGTAACCAAGCGTTTCATCATAACAACGTGGTTCAAAAAGTAATCCCGAATGATTCTATGTCTATGCCCACTTTCCCAAGAGACTCATTACCACCAGACCAGCGACCAAACCAAAGCCAGCAAGGACAGTGGTAAGAAGGTTGGCTTCAGCAAGCTCGGCCTTATGACCATGACCTCCAGTCATCCAGTCAGCGGCCCACATCTCAACGAGGCCAACCCACATGAGAATACCAGCAGAGAAAGCATCGAGGGTACCGATGGCGATGAGAGTGGACTTGTCGTTACCATTGAACTTCTGGAGAACACCAATGCCGATAGCCATTCCAATGGGAGTAATAAAAGCAAAGAGAGAAGCAAGACAGAGCTTCTTCTTCATGGTCAGACCAACAGGGGCCTTTTCCTCGTTAGGGACGGTCTCAGTGGAAGCAGGAGGAGCTTTGTCCGAGTCTTGTGCGGAGGATGTATCTTGCGAGGGACGAGAGACAGCGGTGACATGAGAATCGGCGGCAGTTCCAATAGTGGCGATTCGGCTTCCAAGGGCAATACCCTCGAATATCTGGTGGAAAAGGATGACGACGAAAAGGGTGAGGAAGTACTCGTCTCCTGCTACAACAAGTGTCAATCCAATCACTAAAATTGCTGTTAGTTGATTGATTTGATATATGATATGGGCTTAACTTACAAAGAGAGTGGAACAGGATACCCATCTCCATTACAAGGACACTGACAACCTCGGTTGATAGCCAAGCGCTCTTCTTCTGGGCTGAGGTGAGGTTGGCCGAAGCCTTTGTCTTTGCGAGGACAATGCGGTTACCGATGTACTCGACAAGGAAAGAGAGGAAGATGCCAGCCATGACAATGGCGGATGTGGTAGCTTCATAACCGAGTTCGCCGATGCACTCATTGCCGAACATGAGGAACGCGTGGGTATAGAGCTACAGCATTGGTTAGTAATACGTCCTAGGCATTGAGAGATAAGGGCGACTTGACATACGTGAACAAATGCGGTAGAAATAATGATACCAGTACCAAACTGCTTCAGGACAAGAAGCACCAGGTTGAGCTTGCTGGGCATCATCTTGTGCAGCAGGATAGGACCAAAGACACCCAGGGCACCGGTAGCCAGAATGACAAAGAGCAGTCCGACACGGAGGCCAATGTTATAATCTCTCTTTCGAGGCTGACATGCCGAGGAAGAACCAGACTCGCCTGAAGCTGACTCGCCGGACTCAGATTCGCTATGGCTGCCACCTGTGCAATGTCTAAATAGATGTATTAGTGAGTGTTGGTGTTTTAGCTGGAGGTTGAAATAACTTACTCGACACCAGCGTGGAAGTGGCAGTGCTCGTTGCTATCAGCTTCCTCAGTCTCTTCACTTGCACTTTCTTCTTCATGGTCGTGCTCATCATGGCCCTCTTCACCTTCCTCATGGGCGTGTTCCTCTTCCGACTCGGCACCTTCAGCTTGGACAGAAACATCTTCACCATCCGAGTCTACACAGAACCTAAAGGAGTAAAAGTTAGTATGGGCCAATGATAAGGCTCGTTTAGCAGCTTACATATCAGAGCCATGGGCATGGCAGTCAGTGTATTGAGAAGGAACATCTGTGGTGGCAGTGACCTTGATGTCTACCATGTACTCAGTCTCACCAGCGAAGCAGTACCTGAGGGGGAGGTTAGTCGACTGTGACCCAGTTTTGATGGGGTATGTACTCACAGCTCAGAAGCATGGAGATGACAACCAGTGATAGCAGTGACCTCGGGCTTAGCTGCTGTGGACGAAGGAGCCTGGGTAGCTCTAGGGGCGATATGAGCAGCTGCAGAAGCTGCAGAGAAGACGACGCCCCATTTGGTGAGGGACAAGGCGGAAGCGTACATGTCGAGAGACAGAGGCGGAGACGGATAACGGCAAATAAATCGACTTGTCTGTTTGGCTAACGGCACAAAAGAGCCGAGATGGCGTTCAAGATTGGCTCAACTAAGAGAAGCAGGATTTATGCTTAAACTGCTAGTTCGTGACTTGTGAAGATCTAGGCTGTTTGGATATATCCTGTTGGTGAGAACCGGCAAGTAAGATCCGAGCAAGATAGAGATTGGACTAGAAAATGGCCAAAAGGGTTGTTGAAGGAGTAAGGATACCTCGAGGTAGGGGTAAGGAAATACTATCAGAGGAAGAGAGGGAGGACAAGTTAATGTCTCAGACTCAGACTCAGACTCGGACTTGAACTCAGACTCAAAGAAACTCGTCTCATTGTGAAAAGCCAATAACCAAAGCCAAGATGTAATAATAGTGGATTGGCTGTGAGGACCTTGATGGCCTTTGAGTATCTGCTGTGTCCACTATGAGACGGGAGATTACCACTTTGGGTTTGCTGTGAGGACCCGGATGGACAGAATTCGACTGTATAATCCCTGTCGCCAAGACTTGGATATCCAAGTCAGACCAGGTCAACGACGGTCAGTCGCCGTGACTAGAAGGCACGTGTTGAGACTATTTCTCTCATGACCAGGGTTATACCATGGCATGGCATGGCTACTATCCTCTTCTTCTTCTTCTCTGAAGCATTGTTGAACATCGATCTACATACACGCGGTTCTAGTAACAAAACTAGCTCTCAACTTTAAGGCTCTAGTGATGCGGCTCTGAGGGAAAAAACTCTGTAAGATCCCCACATGACAGAAGCTAAAAACAAGGTTAAAAAGACTCTTCTTCTCTAGTCTCGAGAGAAACGTCAATCTTAACCTAGTGTGGCCAATCCGAACGCTGCAAATTATCTCATGACCATCAACGTTGGATGACCTTTGCAGCAGGTTAACACTGAATAAGAAACTATAACAATTTATCAGAGCATATCCATATATCTTTAAAGAGTGAATCGTCACATGAAGAAATGAGCAGACGAGCGACATTGATTCCCAACCCCCTTCAGGGGCAAAGATTCACATCCTTGTTATTATGACATATCTGTGTCGGAGAAACACCCAGACTTAAACCATCTCACGGGCCGTCTGGCGCTAATCAAATGAGATCTTGGTATCGGTATCTCAAGGTTAGATTGTGGCTGGCTGAAGGCATTCTTCTCACAGCTTGACTTCGATAATGGGATTTTTAGTGGACGCCAAGGTCTGAAGCATGACGAATTTGAGGTGCATGTCTCGGTTGATAATTTCTGGTGTCTTGTTTATATCTCGCTGTCGTCCCGCCTGTGATATTCTCCCTTTCTTGTGGCATTGTGGCAGCTCGCCGTCTCAGCCAGCTGATGTCGAGTATTGAAGGCTGGCTGATGGCAATTCAATTCATACTGCGCTTTCTTGGCGTCAAGACGTGAGAATCATGAGTTGTCTGCAAGATAAAAGTGGAAACGTGATGAGTTCTTTACTTTGATACTCGACATGAGATATTGAGTGAGTACTATGAAGCTGCGTAAATAGAACCACCAAGTCAACCCAACACTTGCTCCTACTAACTAGCCAATCACGAATCAGTAACTTTACTGACGTAATCTTTGTATTCTGTGGAGTGTTCCGTCGGTGAGCCTCGGTGAGGTTGTGCATTCTAATGAATGAAAGGCTTAGTAAGGCCCTGAAGCAATTATGCAGTTATGCGGAGCATACGTTTATGCACAGTCGCGATTTCGCGTCACCACTTTAATTGAAAATCCGCTAAAAACGCGTCTCCCGGCCAATGTGGGAGCTAGTGACGCGACAAGCCCAAGACCTTTAACGTCTCCCTAGCACTTCTACTAAGAACCTCCATCGCGAGTTGTACCTGGAATTGAGTTGCACAGGCCCAAACGACGTCCACTATGGCTTCACGACCAGAATTAAAGGTAATTCTCAGTATTTAAATATTTTTTCAATTCTCTTGCTAATCACTCCTTCAGCTCGATGACGAGGGCGGCTTCATTCGCTTCTTCAAATCGTTGCCAGCCGTTAACGAAGACACTATCCGTATCTTTGACCGAGGAGATTGGTACACCTCTCATGGTCAAGATGCCAACTATATTGCCAAGACTGTAAGAAAACACTGCAACTATAATCCATGACACTTCTAATCGCCATGCACTACAGGTCTACAAGACAACTTCTGTTGTACGACAGCTCGGCCGAAACGATCACACCGGACTCCCCTCCGTCACCATGACGATGACCGTCTTCCGACAATTCCTTCGAGAAGCCCTACTCAAACTAGGCAAGCGGATAGAGATCTGGCAGAGTTCTTCTGGTCGCATGAACTGGAAATGCATCAAGCAGGCTTCACCAGGCAACCTCCAGGATGTAGAGGATGACCTCGGAGGTCAGATCGAGTCTGCCCCCATGATTCTCGCTGTAAAGATCTCAACCAAGGCCTCTGAAGCCCGAAACATTGGTGTCTGCTTTGCCGATGCCAGTGTGCGCGAGCTCGGCGTCAGCGAGTTCCTCGACAATGATCTATACTCCAACTTTGAGGCGCTGCTCATCCAGCTTGGCGTGCGCGAGTGCTTGGTGCAAGTAGACAAGAGCGAAAAGGAGAAGGATCCCGAGCTGGCCAAGTTGAAGAAAATTATCGATAACTGCGGTGTGGCCATCGCGGAGCGACCGGCCGGCGACTTTGGCATTCGAGACATTGAGCAAGACCTAGCACGCCTGCTCAAGGACGAGCGATCAGCATCTCTTCTCCCACAGACAGATCTTAAGCTGGCCATGGGCTCCGCTGCATCTCTCATCAAGTACCTTGGCGTGCTGCAGGACCCTTCCAACTTTGGTCAGTATCAATTGTACCAGCATGATCTGGCGCAGTTTATGAAGTTGGATGCGGCTGCTCTGAAGGCACTTAACCTGATGCCAGGTCCTCGAGATGGATCTAAGACGATGAGCATCTTTGGTGTCCTCAACCACTGCAAGACTCCAGTCGGCAGCAGACTTTTGGCACAATGGTTAAAGCAGCCTCTGATGAGCAAACAGGAGATTGAGAAGCGTCAGCAGTTGGTGGAAGCTTTCTACGCTGACACTGAACTCCGACAAACGTTACAGGAAGAGCATCTCCGATCTATCCCTGACCTTTACAGACTCTCAAAGCGATTCCAGCGCGGCAAGGCCAACTTGGAAGACGTCGTCCGCGCATACCAAGTTGTTATTCGTTTGCCTGGATTCATTGGCACTTTCGAAGGTGTCATGGATGAGAACTACAAGGACCCTCTTGACGAGGCATACACTACCAAGCTTCGCGATCTTTCCGATAGCTTGGGCAAGCTGCAAGATATGGTAGAACAGACAGTCGATCTCGACGCTCTCGATCGTCACGAATACATCATCAAGGCCGACTTTGACAAGGGCCTGCGAATCATCCGGAAGAAGCTCGATCAACTCGACAAGGATATTCGAGCTGAGTTTACGTCTTCAGCCAGAGACCTTGGCCAAGAACCCGACAAGAAGATCTTTCTTGAGACTAGCCACAAGGTCCACGGAGTGTGCATGCGTCTCACACGACAAGAAGCTGGCTGCATTCGAAACAACTCCAAGTATCAAGAGTGCTCGACGCAGAAGAACGGTGTCTACTTTACAACCAAGAAGTTGCAAGCCTACCGTCGCGAGTATGATCAGCTATCCCAAAACTACAACAGGACACAGAGCAGTCTGGTGCATGAAGTTGTTCATGTCGCCTCCTCTTACTGTCCAGTTCTAGAGCGTCTTGCTGGCGTGCTTGCACATCTCGACGTTATCGTCTCGCTCGCCCACGCCTCGGTTCATGCCCCTGAGTCGTACGTCCGACCCAAGATTCACGCTCGTGGTGAGGGTCAGACAATTCTGCGTGAAGCCCGTCATCCCTGCATGGAGCTCCAGGATGATGTTCAGTTCATCACAAATGACATTGAGCTCACTCGCGACAAGTCGTCGTTCCTCATCATCACTGGTCCCAACATGGGCGGTAAGTCGACGTATATCCGACAAACAGGCGTCGTCGCACTTATGGCTCAAGTTGGATGCTTTGTACCATGTGCAGAGGCCGAGTTGACTATCTACGACTCGATCTTGGCGCGTGTAGGTGCTAGTGATTCGCAGCTCAAGGGTGTGTCGACCTTTATGGCCGAGATGCTTGAGACAGCCAACATCCTCAAGTCAGCTACCGCAGAGTCCTTGATCATTATTGACGAACTCGGACGCGGTACATCGACCTACGACGGATTCGGCTTGGCATGGGCTATCTCGGAGCACATTGTTAAGGAAATTGGTTGCTCCGCCATGTTTGCCACTCACTTCCACGAGCTCACTGCCCTCGCCGACCAGTACCCGCAAGTACAAAACCTCCATGTTACGGCGCACATCGGCGGCACTGACGCAGCAGCTTCGGAAGAGGATGTCAAGCGCGAAGTGACGTTGCTGTACAAGGTAGCGCCCGGCGTGTGTGACCAGAGTTTCGGCATCCACGTCGCGGAGCTGGTCCGCTTCCCGGACAAGGTGGTACGCATGGCCAAGCGCAAAGCGGACGAGCTCGAGGACTTTACCACCAAGCACGAAGACCTTGCGCTGCAGTATAGCAAGCAGGATGTCGAAGAGGGAAGTGCGATGCTGAAGCGAGTCCTGGTGGAGTGGAAGGACAAGGTGAAGGCGGGAGAAATGAGCCGCGAGGAGCAAGTGGCCGCCCTGAAGGAGCTTGTTGGTGCAAATGGCGATCTGCAAGCAAACCCTTTCTTCCAGTCTGTCAAGGCTCTGTAATTACTAGGAGATTGTATTGGTCTGGAGTGATATAGCACAGCGATGGGTTGCGGAACTAAGACAGCAAGGTAATAGGATTAGGCGTTCAGGAGCTCTGTTCAACTACGGGAATACTAAGAAGGCGTTAAAACTAGTGAGTCAACTGGCCTAGTTAGACATAGTTCAAGAAAGCTATCTAGCGAATCAAAAACCAAGACGGGTTTATTAAGGACAATTTACAACTGAAACTATAGAGTTCACCTATCGTTCTCGATCAAAGTTCCGGTCGGAGGATATCTCTAAT
The DNA here is from genome assembly GCA_013266185.1 of Fusarium sarcochroum. Lineage (NCBI taxonomy): Eukaryota > Fungi > Ascomycota > Sordariomycetes > Hypocreales > Nectriaceae > Fusarium > Fusarium sarcochroum. The sequence continues at coordinate 13,551 of JABEXW010000661.1, forward strand.
TCTATTTATATGTTGAGATATTTGTTTGCCTTCAACTTCTGTATGTAAGTCTCGCCTTGGCGTGACTAACCCCATTGGCCAACTAACTCAACTCACCAATGCGCTCTTTCAACTTCAACTCAACCACAACTTCCCATCTCCATCACACACTCTCTACTCTCTACTCTACACCAGCATCACCAAAAACGCAAACATGTCTTCCGTAACCATCCGCCCAGCAACACATGATGACATCCCCTCCATGCTCTCAATCTTCTTCTCCGCATTCTCCGCCAGTCCCCTCAACGCACGCTGTTTCAACTCCTCAGCCGCAGACGTACAAGCCTATCAAACTTCGTTTCTCCAGACAGGTATTGATGGCCAGAATGGCAACTTCATGGTCGTCGCAGAAGACGATTTCCAGATTCTAGGCTGGGCTCGCTGGGTGCGAAAAGAGACGCCCTCGCCTAGTAAGAAAATACACCCTTCTATGTACCCAGCTTCAGGAGATCAAGTTCTTGCGGCGCATTTCTTCCAAGTCAACGCTGATGCAACGGCAAAGTATGTCGCTGGTGAAAAGCACTGGTTTCTGAGCACCATCGCTACAGCAAAGGATGCGCAGCGACGGGGTGTGGGATCTGCGCTTATGAAATTTGGTGTTGAAAGGGCTGATGAAGAAGGTTGGATGTCATATATCAACAGCTCTGATGAAGGGAAAGGCTTGTATGAGAAGTTTGGGTACAGAGTCGTTGGAACGAGTGGATTTCCTGACCTGGGCATGGTCCAATATCATATGAAGAGAGAAGCAGTCAAGGGTTGAGTAGTTTGTGTGTCATAATAACTCTTTCAAGCCATTCACACTACATAACTATAAAGTTTCATAAAGAGAGAAAAAGAAATACTAAAACATGACATTTCTTGATAACATGATAACCGACCGTCCAGCAACGCCCACCGTCTTGGTCTTTCTTGAGTTTCTTTCATCTATTCGTTTCCGTCTAGAATTCTTTCAAATCATTTCCAGCGATTGTTCGGATCCCTTTCTACTTGACCTTTATCCGTATTCTATATCCATCTATCGAGAGACGAGGCCGTCAGCGACCTTCTTCCACAGGCCGTTGCGCTTCCAGGTCCAGTTCTTGAGGAAAGGAGGGTCCATGCCAGTCTCGAAGGCCTCGTTGCGGGCCTGGATCTGGGCGTTGAGGAGAGTCTGGCGGGCAGAGGCACCACGGTTGTGCAGCACAGGCATGCGGTCGATGGCATCAATGGCCAGACTGAAGCGGTCGGTCTGGTTGCGGATGGCCAACTCAAGGGGTGTGTCGATGTTACCCTTCTCCTTGTAGCCACGGACATGGAGGTTGCGGCTGCCGGGACGCTTGTACGTCAGACGGTGCACCATCCAGGGGTAGCTGTGGAAGTTGAAGATGACGGGAGTGTCATCGGTGAAGAGGCTGCTCCACTCAGAGTCGGGGAGACCGTGGGGGTGGTCGCTGGGGTGGATCAGCTTGAAGAGATCAACAACGTTGACGCAGCGGATCTTGAGCTCGGGGAAGTGCTCGAGCAGGAGATCGATGGCAGCGAGAGACTCGTGGGTGCTGATATCACCGCAAGAAGCCATGACAAGGTCGGGGTTCTGTCCAGCATCGGTACTGAACTGAGGCCAGATACCAATACCCTTGGTGCAGTGCTCAATGGCAGCGTCCATGGAAAGATACTGGAGATGCTCCTGCTTGTCAGAGACGACAACGTTGACGTAGTTGACTGAGCGGAAACAGTGGTCCATGACTATATCAAGTTAGTTGATGCCTGTAGCTTCGGACCCTTGGAATAAACGTACCAGAAAGCAGACAGTTGCCATCAGGAGGGAGGTAGATGCGGACAACCTCGGGGCTCTTGTTGGCGACAACGTCGAGGAAACCAGGATCCTGGTGAGTGAAACCGTTGTGGTCCTGACGCCAGACAACAGCAGTCAAGAGAATGTTGAGAGAGGCGACCTTGGCACGCCACTCAACCTCGAGACACTTCTCGATCCACTTGCAGTGCTATATATGTGGTCAGTAAGAGTTGTAAATCATACAGAGTATATCACATACCTGGTTGACCATAGAGTCAATAACATGGATGAAAGGCTCGTAGCTGTTGAGCAGACCATGTCGACCACTGAGAAGGTAACCCTCGAGCCAACCCTCACAGTTGTGCTCAGACAGCATCTCAACGACACGACCAGCCTTGGCAAGGTTGCCGCCGTTGGCGTCCTCCTCAAAGTACTCACCCATCCAGACCTTCTTGCCTGCGGCGTAGACACCGCCAAGCTTGTTAGACTCAGTCTCATCCGGACCAAAGAGACGGAAGTTCTGCTGGTTCGCAGCGATAATGTCCTTGAGGAACACGGCCATGTTGGTCATGCTGGCGTTGTTGACATTTCCGGGGCTGTCGACCTTGATGGCATAGTCCCTGAAGTCGGGCATTCTCAGGGGCTTCCTGAGCTGACCACCGTTGGCAACGGGGTTAGCGCTCATTCGTCGGTTACCCTCGGGGACGAGAGCACGAAGAGACTCGATGGGGGCACCCTTGTCGTCAAAGAGACGCTCAGGCTCGTAGCTTCGCATCCAGTCCTCGAGAACCTTAAGATGAGCGGGGTTGGTAGCGGGGTCCGAGATGGGGACCTGGTGAGCACGCCAGTAACCTTCCAGGTAGTTCTCGTCAATCTTGCGAGGGGCAGTCCAGCCCTTGGGACTTCGGAGGATGATCATGGGCCACAGAGGACGCTCAGCCTCGCCAGAGTCGCGAGCCTTCTTCTGGATCGCTCTGATCTCGTCCACACAGCGGTCGAGAGTAGCGGCCATAGCCTGGTGCATGGACTCGATATCATCACCCTCGACAAAGTAAGGCTGCCAGCCATAGCCGATAAAGAGGGCCTCGAGCTCTCGGTGAGAGATTCGAGCAAGGACTGTGGGGTTGTTGATCTTGTAACCGTTAAGGTGGAGGACAGGCAGGACAGCACCATCAACAATGGGGTTGAGGAACTTGTTGCTGTGCCAAGCGGTAGCAAGGGGACCAGTTTCAGCCTCACCATCACCGACCATGGTAAGGGCAATCAGATCGGGATTATCAAAGACAACACCGAAGGCGTGTGAGACAGAGTAACCTAGCTCACCACCCTCGTGGAGAGATCCGGGGGTTTCCGGGGTAGCATGAGAGCCAATGCCGCCAGGGAAGGAAAAGCTCTTGAAGAACTTCTGCATACCTTCATCGTCGAGGGTCTTGTCGGGGTAGACCTCGCTGTAGACACCCTCGAGGTAGGACTGAGAGAGAACAGCAGGGGCACCGTGTCCGGGACCAGAGATGAAGAGGGCATCAAGATCGAACTTCTTGATCAGACGGTTGAAGTGCATGTAAGTGAAGATCTGTCCGGGGGCAGAGCCAAAGTGACCGAGCAGTCGAAGCTTGAGGTGCTCGGTTTTGAGGGGTTGTCGAAGAAGAGGGTTCTCCTTGAGGTAGATCATACCCAAGGAGAGGTAGCAGCTTGCCTTGAAGAAATCATTGTACAGCTCAATCTCTTCCTTGGAGAGAGGCTCGCCCTTGACGGTAGAGCGAGCAATGCCGTATGGCGAGATAGACTTGACTTCGGCCATTGGAGGAATATTATGTAAGAGGAAGTTGTATATGTTGTAGATGAGGTTGAACTCTTCTATGAGAGATGAGAAGAAGAGAACAAAAAAAAAGAGGCTCTGTGTGCAGAACTTCCAAGACTTCTTATATGAGAAACCTGGAGGGGTTGCCAAGAAAGAAGGAGACGGAGAGTAGCTATAGGGCACAACGGGGAGTGCGGTGAGAGAATTGGAATGGGAGAGGCTGTACCTACCAACTATGGCATGTACCGGGCTTAGTTTGAAGTCTTTGACGCAGATTGGATAGGGTAAACGCAACCCATGAAGCTACGTATGAGAAGAGGGTCGTTGACGAGATCAGCAGAGGTTACAGTTGGATAATGATCCAATTGGAGTGCAAATAGGAGCGAGATGAACGAGGGAGATGGCATAGGATTCTGCACGGCTGAGGGCGTGGACGTAGATCGCCATTGTGACGGGCGAGTATGGTATGGCACGGCATGGCATGGCACGTAGTAACTGGATGGCTTAACGCAGATGAGCGAGATAGTGGCGTGCGTGGGGGACTTTCACTATCCGCAAGAGGTACGAAAGGCGGACGAGGACAAGGAAGACGGACCGGACAAGACAGAGGAATGGGCAGTAAAGTGGCCTGCCCGTAGGTGGTCTTCAGTGTCAGTTGAGTAGTTTTCCCGGCGGCGGCACAGGAAGATCGGGTCGTAGCTAAGGCTACCTGAAGGTAGCTTAGCTCTGTTTAGGATGTTGGTACATATCGGCCAAGGAAGAGTAAAAGGTGGATAGCTTTGACACGTTTTGGAGCTTCGGTTGGTGACGATGGTTGTCGAGGAAAAGTGGTCTGATGTTTCTTGATAGTCTTTTTGCAGCCACCTGGAGGACGGGATGGTTAGCGCCACCTCCTACTGCTGTAAGTACCCAGATTCTACTCACAAGTACATAGACTTGATAGAGTCATCAGGCTGGGAATCAATGGTGAAGCCAGCAGTTCAATCAGACTTCTTTCTGCTGGGGACTCGTACATAGAGTGAAGGGTTCACCCCAGGTACCCCAAGACTCAGCACGGACAGTATCAACGATATTGCCTGCATAACCGTTGATTCGCGGGGATAAGAAAGAAAAAAAAGATGTTCAAACAGCGTCAGGAATCGCCAAGGACAGGCTGAAAGGGTGGCATGTTACCCAGTCGGGCCTTATTTTCTTGTCTCTGGTCGCTATTATCTGCAGCATAATCAATAAGCTAACTTGTGTACTGACTTCCAAGAGAAAGATGGCCACGCAGGACACGCTTGACATCTGACAAGCAGGGGATAAAGCTGGAGAATGGGGAGCTTTGATTGGGGCCCCAGGGGGGGCAATGATTTAACTCCTTTGACCGGGGTGTGGTTGATGCGAGAGAAACGGGGGAAGATGAAAGAGAGGGAGGACCCGGCCGCTGAATTACACGCGGTGGTGGAGACCCGCTTACGGTTTAGACGGGTGTCAGTGCCGGAGTACATGCGCTTAGTCAGTGGATACCGCCAGTCATAGCGGCTGATATAGCACTAGAAAGTACCCCTACTCACCTCACAAGTATATTCAACTGTGGCTAAGCGTCGGCCGGCCACCCTCAATTCAACATCTGATGTTGAAGCCGACTCCAAGTCAGTATCATGATACTTTACCCTAGCCTCAATTTTACGAGCCTGTTTCCTTTACTTTTTTCTATTATGGCTCATGGCTGATTTCTCACCTTATTCTTTAGACTGGCGGCCTTGTTTCTCTTCTTGGTGATAATGGCCTTGATGGTGGTCTGAAATGCAGTCAAATTGGCCGTCAACCAGCCGATTGGATTCGGACAACCCAAGATTGAAGCGAATTTGTGGCATGCTTTGTGAGTTATGATAACTATAGCTGTAAAGTTACGTATGTTGGTGCCGCGGCATTGTCACCTCAGCCCAACACGACGTAACGGCCTGTCCGAGTTGCATACTTTGGGTCAATGCCCCCCCGACTCCTGAGGTCATCTCGAGTCTCATCACCCTTTTTTTTTTTTCTCTTCCGTTCTTTCATCATTCTCCAACTCCTCCGCCACACAATAGTCAATTGCTGCCCCAATATTCTCTAACAGATCCATTTCTCTCGAGTTGATCAACAAGGGCCTACCTTGGTCCTGAGCGTTCCGGGGAAACGATGGTATACCCACCACTCGTTTACGAGCCAAAGCGCTTCCTTTTACTCAATGGTCTTCCTCCATGCACGCCCTTGGAGGGGGTAACTTGAGGAGGAAGAGGGACCTTTTGGTTTTGACGTTGAAACTCTTTTATCCGCTGTTACCGTATGTACAGTACAGAGCTGATGAGAGTCTAGTCCCATGCACGACAGCCGCTCTGCCCTGATCTGATATTACGTCTCCCACTCAACGATCCGCAATGGAGGGGGGAAGAGGAGCAGAGCTTATCCGTCAAGGGGAATACGGCCGGTCCAAGCTTGAAGAATTCGATCCCGATCCATTGAGAATTGCCATGAGCTAGGATGGGAACCGTTTTGAGTAGAAAGCTACCCCTCATCCTTCAGTATCCCGCCGGATCCGACCTCGAAGCTTTCAAGCCACCAACAGTAGAAATCGTTGGGAAAGCGAGGAATTCTTCGTAGACATGGGCAACACCTCCAAATCCCATATTATCTGCTTTCTTCCATTCTTCCTAAAACGCTCCTTTGCGTAAGCTTGCAGATGCCAGAGACGTGCCCGGGATTCATGGTGTCGTTTTTCAACACCGCTCGGTAACATCATACCACGACAGATGTCGTCCAAAGGCTGAATGCGGTAATAGTTCTGCGGACCCCGAAACGTTGTATATGCCGATCTTATCTGCGCCTAAATGCTCACCTTTCGGTGACCGACGCACTGTCAACTGTCAAATGTACTCTGCGTGTGCCCTGGGCCTTGAGGCCAATTGGGTTTCCTCGACCCTTGCTCCCTGTCCCTGTCAGGCTTCCACTTTGTGATGGGGACGTATGGGGAATGTCTCCAGCGGCAACAAGCGTCTTTGTCGCATTTGAGCGGCTCAAGTAGAGGATGGAATTGTTTCCCAGACGAATGATGGCGTACTCGTAGCTGTTAATGTGCGTGAGCGATAATGGAAAGGCACGTTCTCATGGAGTTAAACCTAATACGATGAAATGAGGCTGGAATCACGTGTTACATTGACAATTCCATAATTGGTACCGTATTCTTGATTGCCCTATTCATGTCAATGCAGTGCCTACAGTGCGGTGCAGTTGCAATGAAGTCTTGTCTTGTCCAGATCGCCAGCGAGCCGCGGAAAAAGCAAACACAAAATGGAACAGATCTATAAACACAATCTACATCCCCCGCATTCTCTATTAACACTAAATAATTCTTAATTAATATCCATGTCGTTGGATTGAACGGCCCTTTTAATCGGTTCAACGCATAGTCTAAATGGGCTTTGATGGGCCGCATATAGAATCGCATGATCAGTCCTCGTCATACCCAACCGCAACCCTTCAAATATGCACGGGGAATGGAATGTTCCCCCTCCAAAAAAGAACCTCACCTCACGTTATCTGTGGTTTCTTTTTAACCCGCGATTTCCCCCTCCAATGGTTCAGTGTTAAATAGATGGCTCACGGGACTGACGTAACGCGCCCCCGCCCAGTAGACTTTTTTTTGGCTTATCCCACCCTTCGCCCTCTTGGTGATGTTTGCAACTTTCATGGTTAAATAATCGTCTTTTTGATTGAAAGAACATCGAGAAAGAAGAGAACACTCATCAACGAAAAGAAAGAAAAATAACAAATCATAATGAATCCGATTATTGATATCGCGCATCGTCCAGAGACGCCAAAACCCGACCCGCCCATTCCAAATGAGCCAGACAATGGCGAGGGCGATGGAATCACGGATTATCTGCATTAAAGACAAATGCGCATGATTGTTCGAGACGGGAATTTGAATTTACGGTAGGTTTTCAGATGGAAAAGAGTATTTGTCGACTGATGAGAGATGCTTAGCATGGACGAAATCGATGCTCTCTTTTACGGCGTTTTGGGTATGAAGACGGGGGAATGAGCATCATCTCATTGTACAGCAATACGTCGCGATTATTTGTTTTGCTCATCTATTTCGCCAGATTGGATACATGGTATTTTGAAATGGGGATATTGTTTTCCTAGAACGGTTGGATACTTGGGAAATTTGGTACACACAGGCTTGAGGTCATCATGGGGGTATTGGAAAGGATGGCGTACAGATTGACTACAGTTCTCTACTCGGATGCAAATTGAAAATTGATATTGCTTGCCTATATTTTCCCAAAACTTTGAGGTGTTTTCGATAAGAATCAAAGTATGAAGCGATAAAGCAGCCTTTGTCTCTCCCTTCATTGGACGCTTAACCTACAACAACTTTAGATACTCTACGTCATTTTATTCAACCTCAACCTCATCTCTCGCCCTCTCAAACCTATCACCAACAATATTCACCTCACATTAAACATTGAATAACCTCTGTCTACTTGTGACTCACTCCCTACCTTAAAGTCGTTGCGCGCATTCGTTTTGCAAACTCAGCTGCCTCCTGCGCAAACTCAGACCAGTTCAGCCAAGATGAGCGAAGCTTCAAACCAACCTGCGCGTGCGGGCTCGCTCACCCCCGAGATGATCGACTTTGCAAGCAAAATGTACGAGGCTGCCAGAAAGGGTGACGTGGCTACCTTTGAACAAGCTCTTCCCGCAGGACTGCCCCCGAACCTCACCAACGACAAAGGCGACACTTTGGTATGGCCCTCGAGCGTATCTCGAACAATTCACGAGATTCAAACAACGGCAATACTGAAACTGACGATAAAAGCTCATGTTGGCTGCATATCACGGTCACGCTGATCTTGTCAAAGTTCTCATCCAACACGGTGCTGACCCTAATCGACTGAACGACCGAGGACAAAGCCCTCTTGCCGGTGCAGTTTTCAAGAAGGAAGACACAGTTATCCAAGTAAGTTCAGCACTGTTCCTTCTATCCTGTGTAAAAGACAGTGTACGAGGGCGTGATGATGATCGTTTGTGTTAATCATACTGTGCTGCAATAGGAGTTGCTGGATGGGGGTGCAGACCCTGAGTACGGCCAGCCGAATGCCTCAGAGTGTATCGCAATGTTCCAACAAGAAGACACGTGGAAAGTAAAATTCGACTCTGCACCTGGTAAAGGGCAGGCTGGAAAGACACGTAGGGCAGATAATGGACAGTGATAGCAGACTTGAGCTTTGAGTGACTTCCTTCATAACTCAACTCTACCATACCTGCATAGGTAGGCATCAACTCTAGGAAACAATGAAACTTGTGTTATTCTTTTGCAAAACATGAATACTTTTGCCTACACTATTTATCTTGATATCGAGCAAGTTGTTGGATATGAATGCATCTTGTGTAAACTATCGTGGTTATCTAGATCTAAGTCAAGACCAGGCACCAAGACATGTCCCACTGAGATGAGGAGAAATCTCCTCAAAGATTTGACAAAATGAAATCAAAGTGTTTATCTCTGTTTGGGCCTTTCTTGAGGCATCAAAGAGCGTGGCCCAGTTTCAGCGTTTGGAAACCTCTCTCGGCATCTTGTCAACACCACAACCCACAACGTACAGTATGACAACGAAAAAGCTCATGCCCTCGAAAGCACCTTAATTCTACTGTCAGTAACTAGCTTGAGTCTCTGGCTTGGAGTGAAGTGACAAGGACACTTGAATATCCATCCTGCTCAAAGATGGGGACGGCAGAGCCGTGTAGCACTGCCCCTTCCACAGTATTGTCAGTACCCCAGACAAATGTCGACGGTATGCACTGCAAAGGTGTTTAAAACTAACCATGGCTCGATCGCGAGATGTGTCATAGAGGAATACTACTGGACACACGCCTCTGAAACAAGATGATACCTAATAAGAGCCCACCAACAATACATTGACAATAGCAACACCCCCAGCTGTAAAGCATAAAGACTTAAAATATACTTCTGAAGCCATGTAAAACGTAGTTGAACACAGAACTGCCTGGATGGCCCCATAAATTGTGCTCAACTCAGTCTTTCTAGTTTCTTGTATATGCGTGTGTTCAAAGCCTATTGAATAAACCGTATTCTGTAGAGTTTTTCACCAAATGTCCTCACATTTTTGAATATAAAAAGCCCCTTGGCCCCCCCGTTTACCATGGACCAACTTGATGATATCCTCCCACACAGCCAAGCTTTCCACATCACTCAACAACTGACCTGGCTCTTCACATCTCCCCCTTTCTTGATATTCCACGTACTTCTCTAATAAAGCCTGGACTTACTTATCAATCTATATCAGGATTTTTGGGGTTCACCATTGAAACATACCAGGTTGAGCACTTGTGGATCAAGTCTTATACACCACTAACATTCACTCGACACTCTATACTCTTCCTAACTGCCCTTTTGTCTTAACTTGAACACTCAAGTTTGACGCACTATCGACATCTTCTCTATACTATACTTGGGTCTTAGACATTGATCTGCCACTGTATAGCATACCCGCTTGAGTACTCAGTATCTTGCACTCTATACTCTTCACCATGAATTCACAAATGGTCTCAGCATCAGATGATGTTTTCTCGGACAACATCGCCTATGGTTGCAGTCAACCATCTGGAAACCCTGGGGCGCTGCATCCAATAGAGTTCGTGGCACGAGCCCGGGCAGCTCCTCTGGTACCGCGAAGACCCGCGGAAGGGACACTGCCATGCGGTTGCTGTGGGCTTCCTACACCATCACCACCTGCTGGCGAGGTTCAGGAGCCTCCTAACCAGATTCCTCCCATGACTTCTGAAGAAGAGTCATATCGAGCCAGGGATGCCCCCTGTGAAAGAGACCTCAAACATGGTGGACGTCTTGTGCTGCCACCAGCAAGAGAACTCTTCGCCAACAGCAGTTATCATAAGCATTTGTTAGAAGCCGAGCCCGGTGGGATATGGGATGAAAGTCGCACAGTCCAAGCTATCTTTGTCGCAAACCTGCCCAACTTGGATCTATACGAGGGATCCATGGCTGACGGGAGAAGGGCTCTTTTCGGCAAGATGCAAGACTTGAAGAATATCTTCATCGACGATCGGGATAGACGTTATACCCCACGACAAGCCGAGCTGGCCGTTATTCAGCACCTAAAGATCGTCTTCGGCATGGCTGGCGAAGGTGACGAGCACATGACCTTTTGGGAGCAAGAGTGCGCCAGACTGAACTTCGTGGTGAAATGGCTCTCGTCCATCTGCTTGTTCTCTGATACAAATGGTCCGATGTGGGAAAACATGCGGAAGAATCAGGAGGAACAAGCAGAACGAAGGGAAAAGGAAAGGCGTCGCTATTTGATGTTTGACATATTGCTCAATTGACGAGCCTAGAGGTTGAAAGGGAATTGTATTGGTTCTCTTTGCTTCTGCATCATCTCAGACTTCATTTTTCTACGAGAAGCTTGGTGAATCTGGCACATCTTCGCGGACTGTTATGGCCAGTTGGTTGGAACTACGATAGACAACGGGCGAGAATGATGGATGATATCATGGGCAGGCTTACGGCGTCAAAGTTACGATATGTTTTGTTTGGAGTTGGGCAATTGATACCCCTTTGTTTATCATCACTGTCTTGGAGTTAATACGTATCATGGTGCGTGGTAAATGGACTGTTCTACGAGTTGCTCAGAACTCTGTGTCCGCAGGTAGACGCACACTAAATTGAGCCATTGATCGATCATTCACGCAAATCACAATTCGAGCATAAAGTAATACAACCATAGCACCGTTCAACCATTCATTTCATTACCCCTGCACTCTCCACCTCCTAAATAGAACAACGCCACCCAGTTCTCAAACCATGATCCCCCGAATGCGCCATCGCTTGACAAGCGTGTAATCCAATGACACTAATACATGCAAAAGAAGTAGGTTTTTAAAACGTTCAATCACCAACAAGTCTTGCCCAACCCGGTATATCTGTAGCTAGCTCATTTGAATGACTTGATCTTGTGGTATAACACTGTGTCGTAAAAGTTGTAGTTCGGATCCAATTCGCAGAATGGATGCTGTGATAGGAGAACATCCGCTGTAGGACGATCAAAGGGGTTTCTATCATGTTGTTAGCACTATGTTCAACGCCAGGATGCTAGGGGCAACTTACACTTGGAAACAATCCATCATAAAAGCTACGGCCAATGGACCAAGAGTATCCTGAATATCCTCAGGGATTGGCGGTCTCTCGCCTTGGGCAATCTTGTAGATGGCACCGACAGCCTCTTCCTTGGCCCAAGGACGCTTGCCGGCAAACATCTCCAATACCACACAGCCCAAACTCCAGATGTCCACCTTGGCGCTGTAACCCTCACCTTGAGATCGGATCACTTCGGGTGCCATCCAAAAGACTGAGCCTTGCATCGAATTGGTCTTGTCGTTGCCGTAGATGTTGTCTGTCTTCTTGGAGATACCGAAATCACTGATTTTGCACGTTCCATCCAAATCGAGCAGAATGTTGTCGGCCTTGAGATCGCGGTGCAGAATACCTTCGCGGTGAAGATATGCCAGACCAGAGAGCGTCTGTCGTGTCAGCGAAGACACAACAGAGTCCTCGAACTTGCCGTGCTTGCGCAGACATGATCCAATACTGCCACCAGAAATATACTCGAGGAAGATGCTAATACTAGTTTCCTTTCGCTCGCAACCCAAGTACTGCACGATGTTGATGTGATCCAAGTGCTGCATTGTGTCGATTTCCTGGTCCAGAGCAGCAACAAGTTCCTTCATCTTACTCTTGTCTCCGCCAGCAGCCTTAGGGTTTACCTCAACCTCCTTGACAGCCAAGAACTCTCCAGTGGTGGCATTCATACCCAAGTAGACGCGACCATAGGTACCCTTGCCGATGAGCTGACCCTTAAACCACCTAAATGTTGTCTGGCGCTTCGGCACGGCCTCTTGGGGAATCTGTGGCATGATGACACTGCCACGTCTGTCTGGTCGAATCTGCACAATGTTGGCGTTGAACATCTTTGTGCTCTTTCGGCGCATGATGTTGCCTGACGATGGTCCTTGATTTGTCGAGTTGGTTCGCTTGTTGGCTTCGTGAGCGCCACGGGCTACTTCTCGAATGGACTTCATTCGACCAAGGCCACCTGAACGTCGGATGCTTCTCTGAGCCACAGACGTGGGTCGTTGCTGATCGAGGGCCTTCAGAGTTGACTCATCGGAGCCCAGAGTGTCATTTTCATTATACAGAGATGGCTGTCGAGACGGATGAATCGCTGCAGGCGCTGCTTGATGAGCATGATTCGACATTGCTGGCTGATGTTGTCCTGCAGGCTGTGCTTGTCCAGTGCTTATTTGCTCAGAGTTGGTCTCTGTTCCCTCAGCAATCGGAGATGGTGGCATGCCGCCTTCACCACCTTCATCGAGCACAGGTTGATCAAGATCCAAGTTGGGGAAGAAGTCATCGAGGTTGTTGATAAGGGCGTCCGTCGGAGGTCGGTTGGCCCAAACATCCTTTTCAATGAACGATTTTCGTCGACCCAGCTTGCTCTCTTTATCCTTCTCCTCCGACTCCCAAGTCTCGGAGCGAGGTGTCGTTGGCTTCCCACGAGCAGAGGCATCCTCGTTACTGTCTGGAGTCACGCTACTGCCATACGATTTGGGCGATGTAAAGGCAACTGATAGACCCTTTCTTGAGCGTGCTGTGTTCACGGTTAGGCTAGGACGTTTGTTATGTCCATTTGCATCTCCATTAGCCGCAGCAGCCTTGCCCTTGTTTCGATTAGCAAGAGGAATGGCGAAGAGTCCATCGTCAGAATCATCCCCGCTATCATCATCAGCTGGTGCTGGTGCTGGTGCTGCTGGGGCAGGCTTCGAGAATTGCACGTCGTCTGAGTCTTCAAAATCTGGATTGGGTCCATGAGAAGGACGTCGTTGTGGGGGCGACGGCTGTGACGGTTGACTCGGGGTGTATGAACCCCTTGAACGGCTCGAGTTGGGACTCATCTCTGCAGGAGACGTTGCCCGTGGGACTGTATCATAGAATTTAGCTTCTGGTGGACCTTCGAGGCTGGGGCTTAGCAGAGAGGGTGATTCGCTAGGTGAGTAGTCTGGTACAATAAACGGCAGATTCTTCTTGCTCCAGGTCACAGAACCCGGTCTCGCTATCGTACTAGGACTACCTCGACCCAGGCTGGATTGAGGGGGATCAACGCTAGAGAAGGTTCCCTTACCTCCAGGGATCGACTGTGTCGACGATCGGGTAGGGGATGAGGCATGATTGTTCTTGACAGATTGTCCGATGGCACTCAAGTTCCTACCCATGCCTGCGAGCGCTGCTCCAATGCCAGCAGGGCCAGTGCTGGCTTGAGATATAGGCTTGGACCTCCTATTCTTCTCCGTCATTTCACTTTCAGCAGACGCCATGGGTGGATGTCTCGGCGTCGGATAACCCTCCAAACTGCTGCTGGAGTTGCGCATACTTGGGGCAGTCTTCCTGCTCAGCGAGTTTGCCTTGATCAGTGTTGCGGAGGGGTCACTGGGCGGTGCTGGAGGCCGTCTTTGGGGGAAGAGTTGCTCTGGTCGCTTGTCCTCATACGGCGAATCGCGAGGTTGATCGAAATCGACGTTTCGGCCTACAATACCAGGACCGACCGTCTCTGAGGGACTACCCTTCATAGCCGCTTGTTTCCTCTTGGCCAGGTACTCGCGCTGTTTTCTCTCCATTTCGGCTCTATATGAGCTTGCCTCTCGCGCTAAAGCCTTATCTTCAGGCTTGTCCTCCGTTGTTAGTGTGTTGGAACGAGATGTTGGAGGCGATGAACTAGACCGCTGCCTGCTGGCCCGCTGAACATCTTCGGCGGATGTTCCTGGGGGAAGATAGCCAGGAGATAGAGATACGGGAACTTCGGCCTTGACAGCGAGGCTAGAGATGGGAGCAACCCCTGGTGGTGTTACGAAGAATTTGAGCGTTCCAAGAGGATCGCCCTTTGCCCGCTTGACTGTGAGAAGGTTCTGATCGTCCAGAGGATCCACATGTTCAAACTTGCCAACCTCTGTGAGATATATATGTGAGTTTTCGAAATCCCCCAGGCCCAAATGCATGCAGATAACTTGGCGGACTTCTCCTGCTGACTCTGCTTCAGTGATGTCGCACATTCGATAGTTCCAGTAATCCATAGTGGCCAGGACATAGGTCCTTACAGGGCTGATTCTCCTTGGTCGCAAATTCACACCATGACCGTTCCTATCATCATGCCCCAATGTAGAGCCCGCAAGTTCAAGATTGGTGTCACTACCATTGGTTCCTCGGACGCCCAAACCCACGGGCCGCATAGATCCCTGTGGTGAAACTGGAGAGGCTTCCATCTCCTCGGGAGATGGATATGCTCCATCGTCTTTTGTTTGTCTCTTTTTTCGGGACAAGAAACTGAGAAAGTTCTTAGAATCTTTGGCCGAAGCCGGGGTTTCTGCACCTGCTGACCTCTCACCTCCTTCTGAGGGAGAATGACGAGATCGAATGTCATGATTTCGAGCATGGACGATCTCTCCTAAATTCATGTTTCGGCTGAGCATGGTAGCGGCATCTGACGGTACACCAGATCCATAGATGGCGGCATTCGAGGCCACAGAGTCCAAGCTACTCCGCGATCGATGCCCGGCTTTGATTGTGTTAGGAGATTGAGAGAGAACAGGTGTTGTCCCTGAAGTGAAAAGTGCTGGAGGGATTCCCGGGCTACCGGTAGGACTTGCTGAGCGCACAGCAGGAGCACGGAAGGTAGCTTCACCCGACTCACTAACGTTAGGACTATGACGGCGTGCACCGTCTGTATCAACATTTTTGAGAATATTGCGATGATTAGACTCAGAGCTGATGTTGGATCCGCTGACACTGTTGGGCAATGTGGTGGATCTCGTCTGAGAAAACCTACGACCGCCAAAACCAGGGCCAGGCGCATTAAGAGGTGTCTATGAGAATTGTTAGTAAAGCTTGAACGCTTACAAGATAAAACAGGTCCACAAACATTGGGCGAGTCCATGGGATCAGTTCCAGCGCTTGGTAGGTTGTTCCCATGTCCGCCGTTGAGGGATTCTTTCCGGCCGTGGTTCGTTGTAACTTTAGACATATCAGCTGGTCGACCGGTCACGATACTTCGAATTAGTCTGCGCATTCGCTTTCCCTCCTCTCGTTCGCGGGGCTGGTCCCAACCGGTTCGACTGTTGGTACACTCCTGGGCAAGCCTGGGATACACCTGTTGATGCATCATACCAAAGTTACCACGACCGCCATGGCCACTTCCGAGCTCGAGGAATTGCGCTCCCTCTAGGTTGAGGGCCCTAAAGGTTTCCTGCCAATCTTTGGAGAACTGGTTCTGGGCCAACCATATCAGTACGGTATCGAGAGGCCACTGGGCAGCAATTTCCGGAGGAATCGAGCCGGAAGGAGTCGCGTTTGAGGAATTGGAGGTGCCGCGCGGCTGGGCGTTATTGGCAGTATGGAGGCGTTCCCTCGTAGCCTCGTCCATGGGGGTTGTGGCATTTGTGTCAGTTCCGCTCTGAGGCGTTGTCACTGGCCGTGATGTCTGCGAGTTGACAGTCAGGGTTGGGTCTTCCAGTCCAAAGGCGGGGATACCAACTCCCTCTCCGTATGTGTCGCCCTGCGGTATGTAGGTCGCACTCATGGCCTCATTCGGCGGGGGAGGTGGAGGGATAGAGACTGTTTGCCCAGCAGCGATCTGAGCGTGTAACTTTGGGTTGTACGGCTGGTGCTGGCCGGGCGGCGGCGGGGGGATGTTGAAGCCTGGCCGTCCGTCATACATGCGCCCAAAGGCACCGTGCCACGGAGGCTGCTGGCCGAGAGCACTCGCCGGAGGCGGACCGGGAGGTGGGGGGATCGAAACGCCGGAGGTGCCTGGGGCGGTGGGATATCGAGGGAGCGGCGGCGGCGGCGGCAGGTTCATCA
>JABEXW010000662.1:0-21552 GCA_013266185.1 Fusarium sarcochroum
TTCCTGGACTTGGTCTTGTACTTGGGTGTTAGAGTCTTGTTGTTCTGGTTGTGGTTCTTGATTTTGCTCTTGCTCCTGTGCCACTTCGGCTGGCACGGGAGGTTCGGGTTGCAGTTCGGGTGCCATTGGTGTGTTAGGATGGTTGAATTATTTGGTGGTGATGATGGATCAAGATGCGATGCTTGGTGGTGGTGAATTGCGGGAGACGCGACGGGCGATAAGACGACGCGTGGGGTAATTCATGCAGTCACTCTAGTACTTATCGCACGTGGCCCAACTCCTTCAACGACTGCAATATATTAAAGTACAATTCATGTTCCTAAGAAACCCAGAAGCAGTCTGATCTTGTATATTCAATATGTTTGTTTATGTACGTCTATGAAATAGGCTTGTCAAAGCCAATTGTATGTATGTCGTGTCTGTATGTGCGATGTGTGTATCCTACAACACATCGTCTTGATCATCAACTCATGAAACCTCCCACTCGCCGCCAATTCCCATGAGGCAGCTTTCTTAGCCATCCTCGCCTGTTGTAAGAGTCTGGTTTACTCCCAAGTCAAAAATCTATAGGGTATCGGTTATAAATCCCAAGGAAAAGTGCTCGTTCGCCTGTATGTTGTGGTTTTTGCCCCTGCCTTTCTCTTCATCCTTAATTCGCAGCCAGAATCGCAATTGCATCGGCGTCCGTTGCCCGATCCTGTTTACCGCCATTTCGTCGCTTCTCTTCCTCCTCTTTCTTCGTTCGATCTACTTCTCTTTGTCGCTCGTGGCTAACGTATGTAGCATATCGGAGTGTGCCAAGTGTAAGAACCGCCATGAAGAGGATGCCCAGAACCGAGCGACGGATAAGAATCCAGCGCACAGCCTCAATCTCCGATTTAGCATCGCTGCTAAGCACAATGCTGATCTTGTAGTTGATTTGTTGAACCTGCAATAAGTTAGTCAAGTAGCCCTGTGGAACCCAGAAAGAGGTCTTACGGCGCTCTCCACGACTTTCTGTTCCTCCCTAACAGCCATCTTTCGATCATTGAACGAGCCTCGCACGTTATCGTTCAGCGTATGAACCTCTTGGTTAAGTGACTGTGTCAGAATATCGACCTCGTGCTGCAAGTGCGTTCGTTGTTGTCGTAACTGCTCCTCTTCAAGCCTTCGGTTATTCTTAATCTCGGTGCTGAGCTCTGAGCAAGCGGCTGTAAAGAGATATGTTTCCTTGGTAAAGCCATTAGCCGTTGTTATCTCCCAGCCCATCCAAATGAATAGACCTGCCCAAGAGAACTCACATTTTCCACGTCGCTCTTGCTGACCAAAGTTGACTGTGCTATCTCCAAGTTTTCTGCAAGTAGCGTCCGAATTGCCTTCATCGATGTTGTAGCTTGCTCTTGCGAATAACCCCCATCTTGCAATTGCCTAACAAGCGAGTAACTGTCGAAGTGGTGGACATATGGAGGAGGGCACATGGCAGGTCCCGGCCTCGTTGTTGTCGGCTTGGCCGTTTCTGGAGGTTCCATGTGCAGAATTGCTTCAAGGGGGCCGCTTTGCTTGGCTTCTTCCCGTGCTAATCTAGCTCGTTCCTCCTTCGATGAATCGCCCTCCTTAGATTGAGGCTTGCTGTCTGTTGATTCGGTAGATTGTGTTTCATTCGTTGGAGCTGCCTTATCAGACGGCGTGGGCTGTGATGGTGGTGGTTCTTCGGTCGGGGTCTTGTTGGGTTCTGAAGGGGTAGCCATTTCAGGGTTAAGAGCGTGCGAGGTATTAAGCCTCGGGGCCGTATCCGTCTGAAGAGGTTGAGGCTCAACAGCTTTCCCTCTTCTTCGCGCAAAAGTGCCTCTATGCCGGGCGAAACCAGCCGCGGCGCGAGGCTTCACACGCAGTCCACGCAGCACCTGCGGACTCAAGAAGGTCAACCGAGCGGCGGCCGTCATTGCGGGCAAAGACCCCGCGGGTGAGAGTTGTAATGGACGTTAGGCGGAGGGTCAGCAATGGCTACCGAGTTCGGAGCGGTCCAATCATGGAAACAGGATCCAGGCCAGAAACAATATCGTCGTCGATAGGATCGTTGTGCTTGAAGATCTAAAGTGCCATACTAACAAAAAGATGTAAATTAAGGGTTAATTTACTTTCCTTAGTAGGGCCCAAGGATAGTTTCGGAGCGGAATCGGCTATCGCCCGTACCTGCTTAAGTGACTTGGCTTCCGTTCAGCACGTGGCGTCATTGCTACCACTCAAAGCAGTTAGTTTACAGTACGTACATATTTCCGATGGTAGCCGTAGGGATAAACATCAACTCAACTACAATTCCCCATGGTCATTTGCATTCTTACTTTTATCTTATCAGCTTCCCCAGACGGAACATGATGCCTTGGTTCAGGTTAATGGGCTCTCTTGTTTATGTTTATGCTTGTATCTAGCGGGTAAGCCAAACACCTATATAATGGCCGTCCTGCGTTTCTTCTTTCCCTCCTTTTCACAAAGGCCCATTTAAAGGCAAACCGCTTGTCCGTTTCACGCTGTAATATCCCATAGCCGTGATTCTCGCTTCGTCGTCCATGAACCAAGCAAGATATCCCATCCCGTAGTGCCATGTATAAACCCAAGCGAAACTACCAAAAAACAGACAAAACCCCAGCAGCCAATTCAAAACAAAACACCTATCGCCTATCAATCTTGATCTCTTTCTTGATTCCCGTAAAACGTTGGCCGTATCCACCATGTCGTCTGTTTTCCCGCTTCACTGATGTAACCCAAACCAGTAGCCGCTGTAAATGTGCAAAGCAATAAACCGTAACGATATCCCCAGACCAGGCGCTGGACAATCCACTCATCACCTTGCATCCCCGTGCTACAATGATGCACCCTACAACGGTGGCGTGTATCCCATGAGAAAGCGCCTGCCCTTTGCGATGGCCATTTTCCAATCCATTTGTAGTACAAAATGCGAAATGAAATTACTTGTGTATAGGTAAACCCGCTGGCGCGGTCGATTTAAGACACCACTTATGCCTCGTCATCAGCAACTCCTAGGGTCGCCGGCGAAAGTTTCTTGATATCGGTGGAAGGAACACCGATGGCGCTGGCATTGGCGCTTGGGAGGCCGTCGCTCTGAGGGCTGTTGGTCTCGTTGGTCAAGACTGGAGTCGGCCCAGGTGAGTCGACTTCAACCTGTAGTTTACGGGCCGCGATCTTGGAGGAGGGCTCGACCCCAAGAAGTTCCCCCAATGCCTGAAGAGACTTCGAAGGACCCTTACCACTCTTTAGAGTGTAATAATGAGGCGTAGTTGCCGCTATCAGCAAATCTTTCTCAGCACCATTGAGTGTCTCGATCATTTTCTCTGTGACGGGTTAGTGAATGATGCAACAATAGGCATGTTAAAACTTACTGATCACATAGTTCCCAAATGGATCAGAAAGCGTGTGCAACAACGTGCTTGATCCATCTGCTCCAAGAGCACTGAACTGCTGTCGCATTCGGGTACGTTGTTCAGGCGAGGCTGCAACAATGCACTTCTCAACGACGTTGGATGCATGCTTGTGCTTCGAGAAGAACAGGAGCTTATTCATGACCAGCTCAATGACCCTGTCCCGGTCTTCAGGGTTGCCCCTCTGGATGACATGCTGGGCGACATAATTACCGTACTCGTGCCCGATAAGTTCCTCCATTGAGTGGTGAAGACGCTCCATAAGCGCGGTCCTTTGCTCCTCAGTGCAAGTTTCCAGCACTCGCTGCACGACTCGGCAAGCATATTTGTTAGATGCGAGATTGGAGGCATTTTCCTGACATGCCTCCACAATGAAGGCAGTATGTTCTCGGGGGACGACTAGAACGATCTTCTGGATGACGTGGTTTGCATGCTCATCCTTCACCAGCTTGATAATCTGTGGTTCGAGCTCCTGGGTGAGTTCAACTATTTGCTCAACGAGGCAAAAGTCCATGGCCTGCAAGAGTTAGTCACTTATCGATTGAAGTAGACACACGACAACGTACCTTTTGAACCACGCGACAACCGTAATTGCTGGCTGATAGGTCACCCATGTTGCCCTTCATCTTTCCAACTAGAAACGTCTTCTGCGCTTGGTTGCCATGCTCGAACATTTTCTGCAATACGTAGTTTCCAAATACGTCCTTCATCAATGGAAGAGCGTTTGTTGAGATCTCGCTGAAGACCTGTTCCTTCTCGTCGCTATTAGCGGTATCTAGCTTCGCTTGAATGAATCGCGATGCACCCTGATCTCCGCTGAACTCGACAATATGAGTGTAGATATCTTTCAACTCGTATTTGCGATTGGACCTGGAGTTGTTGGAGAACTCTTGCAGGAATTTACTGCGGACTCCTTTGGATGAATCCTGCCCTTGAGCTGTCTGGATAGGTATCTGTCCTCCAAGCGTGTAGTTGTACGGGTTCAAACGTTGAGTATACACACCAGGATCAGTCATGTACGGGAGGGGGGCGGTATACTGAGCGAAATCGTTTGAATAGAAAGCCCCATATTGTTGTGGGAGCTGTTGATTTGCCATGCGCCGCTCAGGCTCGATCACTCTGCTATCACGACTGGGATATACTGTGCTCCAGAGACTTGCGGCAGGCACGTGGGTTCTGGGGCTGGTTCCTTGCTCTAAAGAATAATGCGTTGAGATACGATCGATAGATCCCCGATGCGCTTGTTGAAGCTGCGGGACGAACGGCTCAGAACCGAGATCCATGCTGCCACTGAAGCTGCCGTTGGCACGGGGTTGTGCTGGGCCCTCAGTACTCCAAGGTTGGGTATCAGGGTTCAACTGAAAACCCTGCGTAGGATTGAATGGAGGCGCATTAGATAGCCGTTGATGGAACTGGTTCGAGGGACCATCGTCAAGGGCCTGGTTTTTATTGTTGAAGTGAAAAGCACGGTGGTTTGCGGCGTGGTTTTGGTATGAAGGCGTCTGGCTGAGCCCTGGCCGTTGAGACTGAGTTGAGTTGCTCGGGGTGTGGCCTGGATTGTAGCCGCCATTAAACGACGGCGAGGATTGTGATTGCCGTGAAGAGGTAGCACGGGTGTCCCGACCTGTTCCATAGCTGGTTATTGAGTTCCTGGGATTCTCAACACCATGTGTAGAGTATTGGCTCGCGTTGTCTTGGAGCATTAAAAGATCAAGCCTTGAAGCCAGCTGGTCATTGCTGATAGCTCCATCTCGCGTCCTGTTCGGTGACGAGTTGGGCGATCGTGACATGTAAGAGGCGTTCCATCGGTTAGGTTCGTTGTTTACGTTGAGAGCGCTGGAGCCATTGGAAAGTTCGCCATTCTCTAAGCTGGATGTGAGCATGTTGACGTTGGGGTGGGGTAGACAGGATAGCATGAACATACCTCTTGGGGCTATAGAGCGGTCTCTGGCGCCTTGAAAAGGTGTCCCCCAAATGTCGGCGGTGGTCCTGTTGTTGAAATCGTTGAAGGCTGTAGAAGCGGGCATGGGCTGCTGTCCCGTGGGCATGGCGAGATCGGAGGGGTAAGTCCTCCGCTATTGAGAACAAAGTGATATCAGCATACGATGCACCAGGCAAGAAGGCAGCAGATATTTTGTCGTGATGTTGTGAGGATGTGTGCTTTGTACAGGGCTTGGTTGTTGTGCATAAGGTATGGATGGTATGGAGGACAGCAAAGCCAGTAACTTGAGTTAGGTCCCCGTCATTTTTTTGGTCGCAGACCAGACCTTGAGGTGGCAGCAAATCCGGACGTGCGCTAGTCTGACGCATTTGGTTTGAGACACACGAGCACACCTCTGACGTCGCACTCCCTGGACTGTCCAGGGCTCCAAGCCAGGGCACTGGCATTGACTACAGGGCAACACCAGGTATAGAGTGTGGGGAGGGGATGAATATATCAGGAAGATTGAAATCACTTACCGTGCTAGCCATGATGATGTTTGTACGTCAAGTGCTTGGTGTTGAGAGTAAACGACAAAGGTCGTCTTGAATCGCAAATTCTGGTACAGTAACCTGGTGGTCGAGAACACAGTCCACAATTGGGGTTGTTTCGGGATTACAGGAGTTGACGCTAGGATTTGGCGTTTTAGCGCAAGGGAGAGGAGGGTTTAGTAGGGGTCACGCTTGTTGTGGGCTCAAGCTGGGGCTCGGTAGACGTTGGACACTCCTGAAGGAGGGGCGATTCAAGATGGTGGGAATGGTTTTTTCTGATTAGATGTCGCTCACTGCGTGTTAGGTAGATATGTGTCGTATCGTGATGTTCGATGATGAATATTCGAAAATTGATTGCTATTGTGCAGTAGTGTATTGAATAGACTGACAATGAGTAAAGTCGAGAAACGCAAGTAAATATTAGACGGACCAAGAGCCAGGCTTTGGATCTAACAAGAGCTTGTCAGCACAACCCAAGTCGTGGTCGAAGCACTCGAAGGATGCGGAGATGAAAATGTGGGTGGATAAGGCTGAGAGGTTGAAATCGTGGGACTGGCTGGGGGTTGACTGCTTTTTATACAGCTCGAGGACGACGTGGCAATTGATGCAAGAGGAACCTTATTCACAACCGCGACTTCTAACAAAAGGTTGAGTCACTTACCAGAGACAGAAAGTACGTTTGTGCAGGTTTGAAGCTTGAGTGGTTATCGCAGTGTTGAGTTATCTCCTGCCTCGAAGCGAGTATAAACGTTGGTAGGTTTTTGAATGGCCGAGAGAAAAATGTAATCAAGGGAAAGAAGCTAAGCTTGCGGATGTGTGTATTGCCGCGTGCCCCAGATGTATGTAGGCCTGGGTTTGTGTGTGTAATATGTTTAGGAATGTAACAAGATCCTAGACGATGGAGAAATTATGTGACAAAATTGGCCAGGGTCGACGAAGATCTGTACAGGTTTCCGGTCGGTAATATTAATTGCGAAGCTGTAGCGACATGTACAAGAGGCGACAGACGACGGTATAGTAGGTGAGTTTGTAAATAAGGTGAATATACAGCAAAGAAGAGCCGGTAGGGTAGGTTCGACGTGGGAGATATTCGATAGAATGGCCGATACGGTGTGATAATAGAGTAATCTCGACCAAGTGACTTTAGGACAAGATTGTTGAGCAGAATCTTATTCCACGTAAAAGGTGACTTGTTTATATATTTTTGACAAGAAGATGTTGATTAAGGTATTAAAAGCGGTGGCGAAGCAAGATAAGACGTGGTGGAAAGGACCGACAGAATGGGAGCGAGGTAGACGCTCGCTCGTGAGGGTTTGAGTGAGCAAAGAAGGTGCGGCGACCAACAGCTCGAATCAAGCGGACGTAGGGCGGTTTTACATGAAATGTAGCCTCCCGTGAGCCATGGAATCAAGGGCAAACCGCACCTCGAGGTTGCACGCCGGCGCCGGAATGTGCGGGCCCAGGAAGTGAGTGCCGGCAAAGTAGGACTTGACTTGACCTTAGTTTCTCCTCGCTACTAAGGGAGAGAAACTCGTGTACAGCCTATACTGAGGAATGATGGAGAATGACGGGCGAGACAAGGCCGATAGTGCGTATGCCTGTAGCCTTTGCTGTATCGAAAATAGTGGAGGGTAGGTAGTAGTATGGATATGCTTAAAGAGGGCCGTCAACAAGGGTCATCAGTTCGAGCAGGGAGGGTTGGATAGCTTCGGTGGTCGATCAGGGAGGCAGATGAAGAGCTCCAATATTTGCAGTGTAGGATACAATAGTGTACGGTCAGATTGTTATATCCCGTCAAGCTGAATAGCTAGCTTAACTGAGGGATGATTGATTAGTATACCAAGGGGGGAGAAAGAGGAGCAGAAAAACGCATAAAGCGGATCATAGAAAGAGTGCCAAGAGGAAGAGCAGATTCAGGAGGGTCAAGCTCGTTAATTAATGCTTCACGGATCAAAGTAATAATGGTGTTCTGTTACTGTCGCAACTCCCCGCCCCAACCTCTGCTCCCAACGCAGAACCAAATCTGCCATACACACATCACATTCAACGCCATTTTCTATGCCTAGTCGGTGTATCTTGTGTAAGCTGTCTTGTTGATATGCACGTTAATGCTTGGGGTATTTCTACACTGTTAAATAACCACAGTAATACCCAATGGTCTATCAATCACTCTGCCGACCAGCTCACCGTTGTGTCAAACTCCTTTGTTCATTGTTGAACCCGAGGCCGGGCTGCAACCGCACATGAACCGCATCAGTGTTTGGCTGGTTGCCCGCTATCTCTGTGTTGCCTCGCTACCTGGCACAAGGAGGGGTCTCGCATCTCCCGAATGTCGTACGAACTGTGCTTTGCACGCGAGAGTTTTGTGTCTTGAATACTGACGACTGACTTCCCCAAAGTTTGTGTGAAGAGAGGTCTGGGTGTTTGCTCCGCATGAGCCTCTTCTTCGCCGTATGAGCAATTCGGTCTCGCTTATTCTCATTATTTATTCGATCTTCTTTCAGTTGTTCTGGTCAGGAGAAAGACAAGTGGCAGACTGGTGGTGATGATTGCCTACAAACACTGTCCCGCTGATTACGGTGTTGATACTTCAAGCCTCAAGACAAGGGCTTCCCAAGCCAAGACGGGCGGTCCCTGTTGGCTAGGCCAAGCACGTCAAGTGGCCCGTGACGCCAAACCCAACCGGGATTAGACTTCCATTACCCGCATAACCAAATCCTAGTGAGGGAGGCAGGCGGTCCAGCAAAATCTTGAGACGGGTATTCTAAAGATACTAGATATTACAGAATGTTTATAAGACCTAGTCTAAATTGATATAGATCTCTATTAAGATATTTAAAAATATCCTAACCTGAAGGTACCTTTCTCCATTCTCTTCTATTTTCTCTTTATTCAAAATCTTAACATAATTTTCCTCTATGTCTCAAGTTTTTCTTAAACTGCGTGGGAGGGAGTTCGTGACTTTTCTGTCTACATTATGTGGTGTGTCTGTTTCAACAACAAACTCTCGCGTAACAAACTCTAACAGATATATTTCACCGAGTTGACGTAGATCATTCAGAGTTTGAAATGGTTGCCATTCTTCAAACATGCAGAGAACTTTGCAAGATGCCACTTGCACCACCCAAAGGTATAGGGTATATGAGTTCATAAAGCCGACATCAAAATGCATATGTAAATTTCGAAGTATTGTGATCTAATTGTCGAACAAGACTGGCGTCTCGTGAAGTAGGGATAGTTGCTTGTGTCTTTCTCGAGGTCTTGTTCTGGGAAACCGATTGCTCTAGATTGAAGGGCGATAAACAATATCAAATCTCGGCCTTTCCCTGCTTAAGATACGCCGTGTTAGTCGCCCCTCTTACAGAAGACGAGCAACATTTGAGTCTCATAGAAAAGTTCACGTCGCCTCCCCCCACTGTCTCAGCACATCCGAAGAGAAAAAGGGCTGGAGAATGCTCAACAACACAGAGACCTACCGAGCACGCCATCTGGGGGGAAACCTACCTTGGTGTTTAACAACATGAGGCATACTTCAAATATCTTGTTTTACTCCACGACAGTCATGACCACAAGGGTTATAAACACGGCGCAATGAAAGCAAAACAATAAACGACACGCAACAGACATTATGGGAGCGAGGCACTCTGCCAAGCTGAGCTGCACCGACATGAGCAAAACTTAACACTCACTATCCCGTGACGCAAGGGAGAAATCGATGTCAATATTGACGTGAAGTCTGTCCACCCTGATTAAGCACCCCCCCTTCATCTCCAGGGCAATGTCTTCTTTAAAGTTGACTCTGGTCCGGCTGGAATTGATTAATAGCATAGGGCACAACAACAGCTCATGTGTAGGTACTGCCTACTCGCCGACATGTTCGACCTTGGCCGACGCACACTTGAAAGAAACGCTCGCAAGTAAAATCAGCTCTACCGGCATGAATGAAGACCTCGAATAATTCGTCCAAGCAGATCTTGTTTGCTGGGCTACCACCTTTACAGCAAAAGAACATGGCACCAAAACCCGAAAATTCCGTACAAGAGATTCGGTAGAAACACGGTGCTATCAGCGTTTTCGTGGCCCAGGCAACCTGGCTTGTGGTGCGAACATGTTTCACCTCGTCTGCTGGGCAGGTGGTGATGGTATTGTTATTGCATTCCATCCAAGCGACACCTGGCTTGGATTTTGTTGTGCTTCTGACCCGGTAACCATGTACCCATCGCTATGTTGCTCGTGCGAAGCTTGCATAGCCTTCAAACAGAGCGTCGGCGTCGTTATCAAGTGGTGACGACCATGCTTATGGCTCTCAGGGTCCTACAACTAGCTCCAAATGGTCATTGTATGGTTCGCCCTTTGTATCGGCAGATAGCCGGCGGCCTGCTCATCGGAAGACTGCATTTCGTGCACTTTGGTCCGAGATGATGCTTGGCCGTGGCAGTTGCTTCTCTTGTCGTACACTGCTGGAGGTATCGTCGAGTACTAGGTGAGCAATAATATCGCTTAACGAAGAACCAACCCGCTTTGGGGATTGGACTAGCCAGCGACAATAGTTGCAATTTACTTGTCGGCTAAAGCAGAAAACACTGGAATACTATCTACTATACTAAGATGTTATCTGGTCGCAAGACTATCGAGTCAAGTCCTGTTGCAGGGAGCTACGGTGAGCATAGTCTGGGCAACAGAGCATTGATGTTTACTTAATCAAGTGATTCGGTATCCTTGTCCTGCGTGGTTGTATTTGTCGAGCGCTTCGCAAACGTACCACTGTAGGTGAACATTTGCAACGAGTTGACCTGACAGAGAGTGATGTGTACGTCCATACGGATACACGTCACGCAATCGTCTTTTCTGACAGTTTCCCCTGAGCAAACATCTGCATGTGCTTCTCTACGTGGCGTGCTTGATCCTGGCAGACGTCGGCAGCCAGGGCATATCGTTGTTTGTCATCTCATCGGCTGTAACAAGCGAAGAGCAATGGCAAGAAGGGGCCTACCAAGCTATTGCAACTCGTCACCAGAGATCCAGTCTTTCAGCAGTGACCTTACAACAGTTGGAAGCACGAGAAAGGGGAACGTATATGTCTCCTGATGGCATTAGCTATCATGGATAATAGCGCAGATATTGGGGCAACTGGGTCCATTCAAAATGAAGGCGGACAAGCGAACAGAGAAACGAAATGCAAGGAACGATCGATTGCGTGCCCGCTCTTTTCCCGAACATGGATGGAGCTTGCTATGCAAACCCTGGACACTTGCCCTTTCCGATCGTCTTACTAGAAATAGAAGCAGCCGATCGTTGAACGCGTATGCTGTCTGCTTACTCTGTAGGTTGAGTAAGAAAGAAGGGCGACAAAGGAAGTGGCTATGCGACGTCTGAAGAAAGTCATCACGCGCATCCGGTTGAGGCGTTTCGCTTTCATTCAGACAAATCTGAGGGTCCCAGTCCCCGGTTGCTTTTTATCCTCGCAAGCGTCGTGGCGTTAGCTTAGCTTGTCCAAGCTTGTCCTTGGTGTGTGTGTGTGATAACCGTTCGTACCTTGCATTGGCGTCGAATTCGATGCTTGCCACTCTCGCGTGTCTTCTATACCCTTTTGAGCATCGTTAGATGAGCACAAAGAATTCAGTCCAATCCAGTAGACTCATCGACTCCCTATTCTCTTATCGATAAACAGAATTTGTTCTTACAGTCGCTGCCCTGTCTCATTGGAAAAGAATCCAGGCTCTCACCGTGGCTTGGCAAGGGGAAGCGGGGAAACATAAACGGCCTCAACCAATGAAGCGCGCGCCTACAAGGAGCACATGAAGGTCGAATGCAGCGAATCCCAGCCAGTATCCAGTCTCTAGAAAAGCCAAGTTGAAGAACCGAGGGGGGCCTGCGGTCAAACAAGGAACAACGATTCAGAACCAACAGCTTCCATCTCCTGTTCAGAGTCCCAGTCAAGACCACCCCGAGAACGACATTGAATGCCATGGTAGTGGACCAGGCGAGTCGCTTTAGAAGATCCTATTGGTTGTTGATGCCACCAACCGGCGGTGGGCCCCGCACCTCCTACCTACACCAGGAAAAGTGCACCCGTCTTCACCAGAGTTGGTGCCACACAGCGCATTGCTTGGTTTAGCGGCCAATTACAGCTACTGCGCCCCTGAGGGAGCTAAGCAAACAGTGGCCCCAGCACCTGTCCAGCGCCTCTGGAGCGCCTAGTGGCCCTGCACCCTTGTTCAGTCTCATTTCCGGTTCCATATGGATGAACAGTTAACACCCCCGGACGTTCCTCTCACTCTGTTTCTTCTTCTTTTCCAACCCCAATCCTCGCGGGCCAGTTTGTGAATATCGTCAAAGGCATCGTTTTTGCTCCAGTACATCTTGTTGTTACCCATTTCCTTTGGATTTTCAGCTTCACTCTTTCAGCTGATATCCGTCCGGTCTTTCCAACCCCCTCTCTCCCTTCATTTTACGCACTAAGCAAAACACCAACCACCTCGGTTTCTGCCAGGCATTCACCAACCGACTATTGGCGATATCCTCTCCCTGGCGTACGTTTTCCTGTCCCATCTGACCCTCCACCTGCCACCTTTATTTCGAGCGTCGTTATCTGTTTGGGTCGTCATTCTGCAACACGTCATGGCATGCATCGAATAGGTGGGATTGCCATGGCTCCGATTTGGCCAACTTCCAACCATAGCCGATTCATGAGTCCAGATGGACCTTTCCGGCCTTGATACGGAATGGCGGTTGGTTACAATATTGGAGGATGCGTTGCAGATGCACTTGACGACCGCCACAGCACGACACAATCGCTCTGGCCGGTGGTACTTTGACCATGAATTGGCTTGCTGACATTGATATGATGAATAGATACTACCGTTGACATTCGTTCTTTTTGTACAAGGAAGCAACCCGCATTATCACGAACTCAAACCTTATTGTTGTACGCACGTTACATACAACCTTAACTTTATTCACAATGCCTTCAATTCTCAACCTCGTCGCTCGATCCGACATGCCCGCTGATTCGGACGGCTCAAACGACAACATGATCAACCTGATGCTTGGCCTTCTCGGTCTTGTTTTCCTCGGCCTCATCCTGGTCGCCATCCTCTTCCTCTTCCGCCGCGCTCGTCGTCAGAAGCAGCAGGCCCTCCAATCTGAGGAGGACGGCCTGCCTTCTTACTACGACAGCGACAGCAAGCGATTCGCCAACCACCGCGGCCTTACCATCGAGACAACACACAACGGTCGCTCCAGCGTCTTCGTCATTAACCAAGACGGTCGCCCCATGCTCGCCAACCCCAACTCTCCTCCTTACTCTCCCGATAATGTCCCCGAGATTCACATCACCTTCCCTGATGAGCAGGACGACCAAGGCCGACAGCAGAACGGCCGTGTGCTCGTTGTCCGTGTTGGTGACAACTCAGCCGTCGGTCTGGAGCCCATGAACGACGAGCAGCTGCCCGCCTACGAGAAGGAGGCCAAGGGCCAGTTCTACTCGATCGACATGGACCACATCGGTGGCCTCAAGGAGAAGGACCGTACTCAATTCCAATAAAGAGATGCTTTCTTTCTATTGCTTCTCTTTCTTTTCGTTCGTCGCCGGCGATGCCTATTGGAGCCGTCTGGACGACCTTGTCACGACAAAGCTTTGAATACGATTCTTCTTTCGGGACTCTGTTCCCATCAAAAATTAGCGAACTAACCCGCCTTTTATGGCTCGACCTTGCCATTCAGCAACCGGAGAGTCAACGGCACTTTTTCATGACCCGTTACTATATACCCGTTTACGCTGCGGTCTAATTTTCGCATTGCTACCCATCAGTGGTCTACCCTCCCCCATCACACTTTTACATCTTCCCTTTCCCCTTCCGCCGACTTGTACAGTCACAAGCTGCCATGGTTCAAGGCCTCAGAAGAGGAATACAATGAATGACTAAAAAGAGGTGGAGAGAGGGTGACAGTGATGCACCTCGAGGAGACGAGATGAGGCCTTGAATCACTCTGGCAGCTGATGGGTAACATGGGCCTAAGCAAAACACTGCACACGCAGCAATCTATTATTTTCCATGGGGTTGAGCCTTGGGACACGACATATGGAGCACTTTGGAGTAGCATACATCTATATCTATCTGTAGTCGATAGTGTATAATTTCTTATCCTCACGTCTAACTTGATTCTTTGATACTGGTGACTGAGACTTGTTGTGATATCATGTGGTGCTAACATCTTGTAGACCAGTTTGCAAGGGAGGTTGGTATGGTATTCAGCCGGAGCATAAGCAACCCCATTTGCATTCCTAGGATTGCCTCTTCTATCGAGTGTCGTAGTATATAGGTCTCTTGATTGGTTGTCTGACGGCTGGTGGCGCATACCAACCCTTGGCGTTGACATTGAACGGCTGTTAAGCTTAAAGACGTTGGGCTAGAAGTATTAGAGAGATCTAAATGTTGAGCTATGCTCCGTAGTTTGCTGGATTGAGTTGTCACTCATTGTTGTTGACTTTTGGTAACGTGTTTTGGAATTATCGACAACTCAACGGTGAGTTGATGATACTGACGCTCCATATCGAACACCATCACTGATAGGAAGGATCTCATAAACAGAAGCTGGGGACTAATATATTGAATGATCATTTCAGTGTATTTGTGTAGGATGTACTTGAGGACATCCATACCTTGTTTCATTCTGACTCTGTACAGAAATCATGTTTTTGCTATACCAAACCAAGACCCTAGAGAATATACATCAAGAAGTGAAAAGTAAAACCACGCGTTGTATCCAGCTTTCAAAGTGAATATGGAGTCTTCCCCGTCAACATTTGTTTCACTCGTTTAATTTTCCGTCTCCTCAGCACCCGCATAAACCGTCAAGGTCGGTGCACCAGAGGGACACATGACCATGGGACAAACACAAGAGTTATCCTCGCCCTCTTGGCGCACCTCGCAGACAATAGCCTTCTTTGAAATGTTACAGCAGCAACATGGCTCATCGGCAGGTGCAGGTGTGGTCTTGGGCTTCTTCTCTTCCTCGCGCTTAACGGCGGCAGCGGTAGCAGTGGGAGCCGAAGTAGAAGCTGCCCAGACGGTGGGAGCGTTGGCGGGACAGACTACGGCGGCGCACATGCATTCTTCGGCTTTGATGTCTTCTTGACAGACGATGGCGGATTGCGAGCTGTCGCAGCAGCAGCATGCGTTGTCGGGGGATTTGTCTTTGGCGGGCGCTGCGAGGGCGACGCTGCTGAAGAGGAGAGCGGCGACGGCGAAGAAACGCATGATGGATGTAGTTAAATCGGAAATTGAAGAGAATATGAAGAGTAGAAGTTTGGTTGAGTTAAAAGGAATAAGTTGCGAGGTAAGTGGGTATTATAGGTGATGATGTACGTGAACAGTGGTTGTTGTTCGTGATACGCTCTAACAGAATAGGCCGTGGTACAATGACATAGAGAAAGACAGGAAACAGGGTTCCTTAAATATATACCTAGAGCATCAGAACAAAACAAAAACTGGGCAAGCGTCACCGGCTGCTGAAACGGTCCCTTCACTTCCCTGGTTGACGATCACTCAACTCGCCTACTTAACGTCTGACAATCGCAATATCCCGCTTCCATCCTCCCAAATCCTTCAAACAGTAGAACAACTCTATTAGGTGCATCTTGGCAGATTAGAGGAGGGGGCAAACACAGCGCTCGGCAGCATCGGTAAGGTTAACTTAATTTTCCCAAATCCTTTCTGATCGTCATCCTGTTCGTAGCGTAGCCTCACTTACACCGAGTAAGAACTAGACGAGAGAATACGGGGCATTCTTACGTCGACCAAGACTTTTTCGTCATCCTTGTATATATTCGAGACTTCAGTCTTTTCTACGTAGTACTTGATGGGCAATTCTTCGTTTTAGCTGGTGCACATGGGCTCTGTGCGTAGATGCCGTCACTCATTTCCCTCGATTGTTTCAGATATCATGGCCTGGGCTGACGTTGAAGCCCCTCGTATTCAAAGTCAAAATGGGAAAACCAGCTGCTTTTGGATCAACTGGATTATACTTGAGTACGCCAAGGAGTTATATACATTATATCGGAATCCCTTTTCTCGGTGAGCTAGACTCGAGGTATTATTGCAGTCGAGGTTGATATATGCCGACGGGCCGTTGGATGCTAAACCCTGCCGACGTTATTTACCTCCCCACGTGGGAGACCACCAGCCATGACTTGCTTCTTTCACATCCATATCAACACCACTTTTGATAAAACAAGCAAGCAACATGAGCATAACAAGAACATCCTGTAATACCACCATTCATCCCAAACTAACACAAACTTTCCGGTGACGTTTGACCTCTCACAGCCCCAGAGTGATCGACATCGTATGTCCCCCCTTGGTCTTGTGCTGCGACAGGGAGGCAGAGATCGCTGCTTCAGCCTCGGGAAGCACGGAGGTTCATGCAGGGATCGTCTATTTCTGGAATGGAGGCGACTGGGTGGTCGGAGAATACTTGATTCGACTGCATTTTCTACTTGATCGTGGAGATTAAGCACTGCATATGTGATCGTAGATGCAGGTACAGTACTTTTGGCGTTTGTGTAGCCTTCAACACAAGTCGGGTCATCTTGTTCAAGGATCAACACGATATCGACGTGATGCTTCGTATTGAGCAAGAGCTCGTATGCCCTCAGGCAAGTGACATCAGCCATGAGTATTAATGGAGCCAGACTGAACCTGGAAGATGCTTCAATACACTTTTTAATATTTTGATTTGTTTGAACACTACTCGATAACGTAGAAACCCTAGCTATCTCATCTCATAATCGAGCCACCTTTTCCCCTATA
Source organism: Fusarium sarcochroum (assembly GCA_013266185.1). Classification (NCBI taxonomy): domain Eukaryota; kingdom Fungi; phylum Ascomycota; class Sordariomycetes; order Hypocreales; family Nectriaceae; genus Fusarium; species Fusarium sarcochroum. Next base: position 16,703 of record JABEXW010000662.1, read on the forward strand.
TCATTCATAATCCATCATAGTTTGACCACAAGAGTGTGTGTCTGGCAATTGTCGACAAAGAAGAATGAACCACAAAAGAGATTTGGACGTTCACATCATCGTCCCTTTGACATTGCATCTGTTCTTGAATCCCACCCAAAAGTAAACCTTATACCAACATTGAAAAACGCGTAAACATGATATGCCGCATTGCTTCGACCCATTTGAAGCCAAGTTATAAACAGCGATAGATGAAAATAGTACATGTACAGCCAGACCAGCAGCTGCATCAGGAAGTAACCTAAGCACCAGGCATGCGAAGGATAGGGTACAGAGAAGATCCCTCGCGGGGGGTACCCAGTTCCCGAGCAGGGGGCTGAGGGCTCTTGGGGTCGACATCCATGGCATCAGCGTTGCTTGGTCGGCGGGCCTCGCCCTCCTGCACAAACTCCTTGCGGTCCAGACGTCCACGCACGTACTCGCGCAGAGTCTCGATGACACGCATGTTCTCGAGCCAGCGGTCGTACTGCTCCTCGCGCTCACGAGTGGCGTCACTAACATCAGACTCTGACGATGGCGAACCAACAGACAGAGCAGACTCGCTAGCTTTGGGAGTGGAGGCACCGCTCGTCGAGTCCTCGTGAGGGAGAGGCAGAGGACCACCGCGAGCTCGCTGGAGCATACCACCAGAGTAGCGACGACGCTCACTGCCATCAAAGCTAGGGCCCAAAGTGGTTGTGGCAGAGTGGCCGAAGCCCTGGTTGACGGCAGGGAGGCTTGTAGGGAGGTTAGGGTACATGACTGAGGCAGTCGAGCCGTGGCGGGACTGAGGAGACATGGCGGAGGATGAGGGGCTTGGCGAGTGGCCAGAAGTGTAAGACATGGAGCTGGAGGGAGGTGTGACGGCAGGAGTGCCGGTAGATGAGATCGCAGTCAGGGGCGAGGCCATGCTGGCCGCAGACACGGGCTGGTAGCCGTCAGTCGTGACGTGCATGCCGCCAGGAGACCGGTGAGAGGTAGGAGGCGAGGGAGTGTTGCGATAACCGTTGTAACCACCCTCAGAGTGGTGGATGTGAACGCCGGCAGTAGCGTGGCTGGCATTCTCATAGATGGTGTCTTGCATCTGGCCGAGGATGTTGTCGATGTGAATAAGATCCTTCTGGGTGCGGGCGCTGGGCATGGGCAGATAATATTGCTGAGCCAGAGGGTTCTGGCTAGGAGTAGGACCAGCGTGAACGGGAGCGGGAGCAGGCTGAGGCATGTACTGCTCAGTAGCAGCCATAGGACCGTTGGGAACAGAGATGTTGCCGTGAAGGGGCATCAAGGAACGGCCAATCTGGGTATAGGATGAAGGGTCAATCTGGCGACGCTTGGCGCTGCCAAAGAAGTCGTCAACCATGTCATAGGTGCGCTTTCGGTCATAACCACCGGAGGCGCTGTAGCCCAGGTGCTCGGTGCGTGCGTTGTTGATGGGAGGCTGGTTGAAGTAGAGACCATAGTTGGTAGAGGGCTGAGGAGCATAGTAACCGCCGGTGGGATGGCCGGCCTGATGAGCAAAGGCAGCTGCGTTGGTCCGCATCTGGCCAGTGTGGTCATAGTAGCTAGAAGGGCCTGGGGGAGGATTAGACTCAAGAGAAGGAAAACCGGAGGACCACAGCCGTGGACTAGAATCGAGCTGAGACATACCCTTGGGAGGCTGTGGCCTGTAGTTAAGTCCACCTTGGGGATCCTGGGATGGCCGGACCAGCACAGAGTCATCGGCATGGGTCTGTGATGTGTGAGTTTGATATACGCAGTAAACGGTGGGAATTGAGTTTGCTTACCTTGACGTGCTTCTTGAGATCCTGGGGACGCTTGAAAGACTTGCCACAGAACTCACACTTGTGAGGCTTCAGAGGAACGTGAACACGAATGTGCGAGGTGATGTGGTCTCGCTTGACTGTGGTGGTTCGGCATGAGTTCCACTGGCAAGTCAAGTTGAGGTTGTTTGTGCTCTTGCGACCAACATGGCGCTCACAGATGTGCTCCTGTATAAAGTTAGTGTCTGTGATTTAGCTCATCACCAACCAATCGGGACTTACGTAGAGAACCTCGGGAGCAGGAAACTTTTGGTTACAGGCGTTCCATCGGCAGATGAGGTTGTCATCGTTTGATGTTGAAGGAGCGCTGCTCTGAGAAGTGTTGGAGGTGGCGCTGGGCGCAGGAGTCACCGACTTGGAATCATTGCTGGCACTACCAGACGATGAATCTGCTGATGATTGTTGTTGTGGTTGCTGCGACTGCGGTTGTTGCAGCTGAGGCTTCTGCTGCTCAGGGACTGGAGGAGACATAGTGGGAGGTTCTTTTAGAGCCGGGAGCGCTTAAAGCTCGGTGGCGACAGAGTGAGACTAGTGAGGTAAAGGTCTTGTCTATTACAACAAGACGTAAAGAAAGAGTCGATCTCAAGGTAACGATCAATCGAAAACCTAATGAAAAGAACAAGGCAAAGATTGATTGATATAGATGAATGAGATGATCAAAAGAGAATTTACCTTTGATAAATGAGTTACGGGGGGGAATGCGCTCCCTTTACATTCACGTAAAAGTCTGGGCAAGAGGGTGAGAACGAGCGGAAAGTCTTGGCGGTCTTGGCGAAAATGATAAAGTATCCGACAGCGGAAGATACCCGACCTGCCATACTGATAAACACATAGTCACAAGTATCTTTCCTCAGCACTACACCGGATCTGTAGGCGGAGGGAACGGTGCCAAGAATGCCAAGGCTTGGCAGTCTGGGCACTGCCCCTCATCGCGTCGCTTCTATTGGTCTTGGCCGTATTGGGGCCTCACACAAGCTGGCCACCTACTGCGTCAAGCGTTTTGTCGTCCGTCACCTGAGCCATGAGGATTTCGGCCCTGACCTGACACCCTCACCTCACCTCACTCACCCAGGCCAGGTCAGGTCAGGGAAAGGAGACTCGGGGGTCCAAATCCGAAAATGATGGACGTACATGAGAAACAAGTGTTGGTTGTACAAAAAGAAAACAACTGCATGCAGAGATTGTCGAAAAGAGGCTGATTTAGTAAGCCGGTACTGGTACGGTACTGTTGAATAACACTGGAACCCCTCGGATCTATCGGGGGACTGTCAGACCCCGTAACTAATGTAAGGTCCATCCTAATAAACTCTGCCGGAATAGGCATTCATTGCCATTATATCCGTTCGGCGTACCATGTCTTGCTATTCCCAGGTTGTTGGTTAACTAAAATTGCCCTCTGCCGATGCCCAGCTGAAAAGCATCAGACAAAGCACGCAAGTTTAAAGACAATGGCAAACTCAAAAGAACTAATTAATAATGAGGAAAACGCCCCATGCTCCTCAACTGTAATGTATCTACATAATATTGCCATCCAGTAGAAATGACTGACTCAGGGAAACTATCAGTCTACCTGTGACCTAGGCCAAGCCGGGCACCCACACGATTCAAGCTTTCCGCCCATCTCTTTTTTTTTTCTCCGTGCATTCTCCAGGAAAACGCGTGTCTTGGGTTGGATTGTTTGCCCTTGTTTTCTTCGCCCAGACTTTGCCCAGACTTTTCGCCAAGACCTTGCTGCCCCAATCTTAATCAAGGCTTGGCCCCAGACTGCCAAGACGAGAGCCAAGATTCCTTGGCGGTCGCCTAGGCCAAGACAAGACTTCTTGTGTTTCTGGTCTGCCAAGCACCGCAGAGCCAAGCCCACGTTTTCCCCTTGTTATGCTTCTTTTCTGATTGCCTAGGGTCGATCACCCCAAGCTTTTGGTGTGGCTCGGTTAGGGAATAAGGAGAGGGGGCGAAAAGGAACGGTTCTCTACAGGGTATTGTATTGATGGACAGATACAGAGATGAATGCTCAAATTTCATTAGTAAAGATGACAACTTGTTCAATCACGTTTTTTTATTCATCGAGAGCATATGACCTGTATGCGGGTCGTGCATTTGGATGATCCCGGTCTCTCCACATCTCTTGATACTCCATAAGTAACATGCAAGATATCATACATATTATTCTCATCACATCCGAGACATCTCTTCGTGTCAAGTGGCAGCATCATACACCAGCATAAAATAGACAAGCGAGTTTCAACTCGTCAGATTTATCCATTATTATTATCTACAAGCAAGACAACCTGCTCTTCTGAGTCGCCCAGCCATGAGGCAGCCCAGCAATAAGACCGCCAAGTATTCAAGAACATTGTTGCCGTAGCTGAGATCGGAACTGAAGATACATCCGCGCGCCTTCAACCGGGGAATGCCCAGAAACATAATATACACACTTGGGCGCTTACAAGTCTTGCACTTCTCACGTTGATTCGGTTGCCTCCAAGCGTTGTTCTACAGAACAACCACCACTCAGATTGGGTGATATAAAATTAACATTGTGTCATATATCCAGTGATCAGAGAAAATCCCTCATCAATATCTGCCTTCTTCACAATAATATTCGCTCTCCCCCTCTCCGAGTCTCTGTACGTATTACCCCAGGCCAAGCACCCATGATACAATATCTCCCCATCCACTCTCCAAGCCAAGCAAAGGCCAAGAACCCTCCAAGAGACCGCCCAGAACTCCTCTCTGTCCAAGCATCCCACTCCTTTCCGCGCCAAGGTCTTGGAGATGACGACAAACGTGGCAGTGCAAAGCCAAGAATGCTGGTAGCAGACTCTCTGTTCATTTTCTTCCCCCCGGTCTGGTGGACATAAGCTTAAACTTGCTGCTTAAGCTTTGTAGCCAAGACTCTTGACTTGTTAAATCACCTCATGTTGTTGTCAAGACCAGCCGTGTGAAGTAAGAGAGAACGTGCGCAGGGGGAGAAGAGAAGGTCCGGGTTAAAAAGTTTAGTCTTCTCTTATG
>JABEXW010000663.1:0-39027 GCA_013266185.1 Fusarium sarcochroum
CTTTGCATCTGCAAAGCTTAAACCCAGAGTTAATCCCACGCCGTTCAGCAATCGTAGTAGACTCACAAGCCTTGAGCTCTTGCAAACTGAATGAAAGGTATATGATTTCTGTACTGTTGATTGCTATTGCTGTCAAAGGAAACGACGAATTAAAGTTTCTAACAAAAGTTCTTGACTTCGTACATGTGGTCTTAGTTCTTGGAGCATATTACCGTCGACTTAATCGTGGTCCGGTAGAAGCTTGGACTACTGTATAGACTCATGTATTTCGCTGCGCCTCGTAGGTTCTTTCTTTATAGTTTTATATCCTTGATTGGCGCAACTGCTACTAAAAATCTGACACCTGCTCTAGATGGAAACGTCGAACAACTAAGAAGAGTCAGATACCTAACCGATCCATGGGGCGCAGTGAGCTTCATAAGTCCATGCGGCATTAGTTCAGCTATTGAGTTCAGCTACGGCGGGGGGCCCGAAAGTATGAATCGCACGTTTTTATCCTCACCGACCCAAATGGAGCACGGCTATTATGATCTGCATTGCGTATTACGACTTATCATCAAGATACAAGATTAAAGTGGCATGCTTATAAAGGATTAATATGACGTGGCATAAGCTAGGTAATGCTTTGAGCTTGGCGCATAGGCCATACATTTACTATTTGTGGTTAGTTATCGTTCGAGTTAGGGTATGCTTGAGTTCAGTCGTCAAACAATCCTGACTAAGAGGTTTAATCAAACCTTAGCAAGGGTGTTATCAGACTAACAACCAAGGACCTTTCTGTGAATGTCTTCAGAACAACACGAGATGCTAAACTCGGTCTTTTTGATTTATGCTTTTCGTCCTGGTAGTATCGGCAGTGTGGACTTTCCGAAAATTCCGAACTCAATTACAAGTTGTGGTTTGTCTTCACAGAATTTCACGGGTCAAGATAAGTACCTATAAAGACTTGATTCAGCCTCCATAAACAATACGCTTGTCACCAACAGCCTACAGTCATTCTACACATTCTCTTCACAGTCACTCTTTCTCTATAAGTCAAAGACTCGATATCAACAAGATGCGTCTGAACTCAGTTGTCATTCTTTCCCTCCTCGGCCTGGCTACTGCCTCTCCCATGCCTGCCGATAGCTCATCTGCTGTGGATGCTGAGTTCCAGTTTGATCGGGATATCCTAGAGGCTGACTACAAGTTGGCTCTGGAAAAGATCGAGGCTGACCCCCATCTCGCCAAGCGCCTCAACACTCAAAGCTCCAGCAATGTAGCCTTTGGACAGGCCATCTATGCTGCAGGCGAGGCCACCTACAAGCAGGTCAAGGCTATCTCCAACTGGAACAAGGTACGAACTTTATGCTGCCGTATAGATTTTGTTAAGGATACAGACTAATAGGACTTTCAGGCGAGAGAGCAATTTGTCAAGGGCGGTAAGATTTGATCATAGTGTTTGATCCGAGACTGATACTAACATCCTATCTGTAGTGACCCAGATCATGATGGACCATAATCCTGATCCCAAGACCGCTGTAGCTGCCATTTGCTACAACAAGAAGTACGGAATCAAGGACCCTAAGAACATTTATGGTCTGCGAAGCGAGGATCTTTCCATTTGGCCCGCCAAGACTGAGTAAGTCTAACAATTTCAGTTTACTAGACGAGATGCTGACTCTTTCAAGCTACGACTGCTTCTACATGGGACGAGGCAACGCCTTCTGGTCTCAGGGTGACGGTGGCTCCATCAACGTGAGTTTTGATCACCTGCCAAACCTCCAGGATGAGAGATAAACTAACGAGAATAGCTTTGGACTCGCTGGCAAGGTGGAGCATGCCGATTCGATAAATCGTCTGATCTCTACTGTTAAGTTAGGGTTGAGATCATTGCCTGGAACTCTCAGATGGGCTTACGGTGAAGTCTGTTTTGTTATGTAACTCACGAGCTACCATTCGCTTCTCCATAGGAACATTATTCTATTTTTACTTATTCAAGACATGTTTTAGTCACATGAATTTCCATCTGCATCGTGCTTGAAAAGATGAATCTCTGTATAGAAGCCATTTCTTTGTTGGAAAGATTATGCACGACATCGTACCTCTCGTGAATTAACTGCATAGTCGCAAACAACGGTGGTACTACGCGTCGCTTATCAAGGACGACGAGTCAGGTTATACTAGCAGTATTCGAGAGTTAAAGTGATATATTTCATATTATGAACTACTCCTGCCCGGGCCTACTGACCAACACTTTTTCTTCTTCCCAGTCGTCATGAAAGTGACGAAGGGGGTAATGCTAAAAGGATAAGCACGTTCGAGGGGACAATTTAATATATGATGAGTCGGAATCCATCTTTCCTTCCAGGTCTTGTTTTAGTCCACGATGATGTTTTGGACATATCAAGACCCTACTAGAGACGTGTCGTCTTCCGAAACGAATTAACATGCTACTATTATGGGCATACAAACGCCGTCCAGGTCTTGTGATTCAGTTTTAAACTCTACGCTCAGCCTCGCGAGGATTGGACGTGCACTCTTCGTGGAGTGTGCGCCGGTGGAAGGTGGCCGAGGCACCTCCTAGCATATCAGCCTCTCGGCCCGACATCTGTTAGTCCGTACATCGGAACACACATATTTCTAACAGCTCTTACTCCATACGGTTACGGTGTTCTTGCTTACTACTGGCCATCTAGAGACCAGTACTGTTCTTGGCTAATTCCCCCCGAAGCGCCTAATAAAATCTTTATTCGAGGCAGCTACATCTTTCAGAGAACTCGTTGAGCCAACAACGTTTGCTGAGCCCGTAGTCAAAGATGAGAATTTGGGCGGGAACCTTTCCTGGGCTCCTGACTGTTGGTCGTTTATGGTTATCCATGATAAAGAAATGAGGGCCTCTGATCTCTATAAGACTTACCACAAGGCCATCAGGCGGGATTGAGGAGTAGGTTGAAGAAGTGATGTTGGGGTTTGGACCAGGTCACAACATTGATGAGATTAGGTATGATCTGACTTGCCGAAGAGGGCACTGGTTCTTTCTATAAGATCTTGTGAATAACCTATCGGAGTCATGAGAGATGCTGGTGGATAAACCTCCGTCATCTCACTTGTGGCAAGCCATGTGCAACTGCGTTTTGTTGGTGTTTTGGCACCTGTCTGACATATCCGAGTTGGGCCTCGACCTCAACAAACCGACTCCCGCTTGGTTGCATACCCCAACTGGAAAGATTTGCAAGGATAGACTTCACTATTAAGGATGTTTTTAATTGCTCATATCAGTCAATTAAGCTCAGGGCAGCCTGCACACGCCATCAACAAAGGCTTTGCCTCCCTTTACCAACATCTTAAACGAAGAGTAAAGCTATCGGATTATTTACGTAGAATTCGAATTGTCTGCGCAAGACCAGGCTGATGAACCACCGGACTCTTTGTTAATCTGGATGATACCCACAATAGACCCGTACGTGCCCGCGATCATTAAGAATGTTCCTGACACGATGACGAAGACACTCCAACAGACCATGAAGTACCACTTGGCGTTTGGTGAGGATCTGCCAGCAGACCAGTTGTCATATAGCCACATGCAGCCCATCGGCTGGAAGGACATAAGCGTACCGAGCAAGGCGCCGATAAGAGATACCAGCCCACTGAAAACCGGAATACCGCTAGCAATGAGGTACGCGACTACGGTGATACCAAAGGTGCAACCGAGCCAAGTGCCCAGTGAATTATGGAGTTAGAACTTAGGTGTTCGGACCCACGAAGGATACGAACAAAAAGATATTTGCTCGGGAACTAAACTTTTGATGAACACTCCACTCAAAGTTATCTACAAGGCTCCCCATGGGGTTATCGGTGCTGCCGTGCCCTGCAAACCTCTTTCTCGACTTCGTGATATGCGTCGCGGCATAAATTACCGTTCATCATCGGAGATATGCCCCGGCAACGTAATCCGACGGCCAATCAGAGCTTGCCGCCCGGATCAAAGTATACCGGTTAGAGCTGCCGATTGTTGATCACTTCTGTAAAAGATTGACCAAAGAAAGATAAACCCGTTGGCTTGCAGGAACTGCGTGAGCTCCGCCCTGGATTTCCGCTGGTATGCGCAGCTACTCGAGGCGAATTTATCTGACTGATGGTCGGGTTCATATCGCTTTTGCCGATGGACCGCCGGGGTCACCTTGGCTATTTACGATGGTAAGAATCTAACATGTACTAGACATGTTCTTGGATGCTAATAAGTACTCTTTAGTTTTGCAATGCCAGAATGGCCGGCTTATCGGTCGATGACTTGAGCTCAACTGCCTCTATAACAGTCAGCTCCGAGACAGCTATCCTCGAAACTAGCAGTACCGCTCAAGACAAGAATAACAGTTTCTTAATCGTATTCTTCAGTCAGTCTCCTCTTATCCCAAACGTCTTCGGCGAGTGTCAACTCTAAAGGGTCCACGACTTTCTCTTCCGATATGATCGAGCCGTCTATGTCACTTGGTGATGTTGCTTCCTGTGTCTCGTCTCCGGAATCCACTTTCATGGAATCGCCCACTTCATCCCACGGTTCAACTACCAGGTTGGACTATTCGAGTGCAGTTGACAGAACGGCAATTGAGACTAATGACCAACTCTTTGGATCCTCAATCGTATCAACGTCCTGATTATCAACCGGCACATCTGGCCTTACTGGGTCAACCACTACCCCAGATATAAATCCTACCACTCCTGCCACCTCAGAGACACTATCCGCTTCTACAAGAGAGGAGACAAGTACTACTTCAGGTGATACAACAAACAGCTATCAGTAGTTCAGTTAGCAAGCCGACCGCGGAAGTCTACTACAGCAGACGACACTAATTCCCAAGTCTCTATATGTTCCGACTCTTCAGCGACTGAAGATACTCCATCCACGACTGTGGATGCTTGTGTCACGGGCATTATCCCCCGCAGGCTCCTCTCTTCTAGCGGATAGAATTGAAGACTGCGATGAACGCAACATAGTGATCGTCAGCCCATGCACCATGTGAGTCCAGGTCGCAAAACAAAAGCTCGAAGAGAGAGATTAGCCAACCGGGCACAGTACTCAGACTACTATGAATATGCGTTGGGATATGGTATTCCCACTGACTGACCCACGCCACGATCTACCAGCAAACAGCTTGCCAGTCGTCAAGACGAACCCAGCCATTGCCATCCTGCCCTGCGAGAAGCCCGATTATGCGACGTGCTGCGACTCGACCGAGAACTATATTCATGCGTGCTCAGGTTTTGGCGTCACTGCTGTCACGGCCACGCTTCCGACTCCGGTGGACACTGGAGTCTGAATGTCGCGCTACATTTGTGGTTAAGAGGGCGGGCGAAGCTATGGGGTATGAATTGAATAATGATCGGGGTGTCATTCTTATACCCGGGTGGTGGTATTCCTGATAAAGTGAGCAAGAATACATCTGTCTATTGAGTAATCGTGTTTGCACACAGAACAGCCTAATCTAAAGTAAAGTAATTTACAGCGTCTCCATATCGTGCAAGTATAACAAATGGACAAGCCCCTTAACAGGCGAGGATTTTGGCTACTGCAGCCTCGGCAGCAACCATGACAATAGTCTGGATGTTACCAGTCGGAAGATCGGGATGAATGCTGGCATCCGAGATGAACTGAAAGTTATGCGTTAGTACTTGAAGAACCAGTGAATACACATCTTGACTTACGAGGTTGTCCATTCCGTATACCTTGGCGTTAGTATCAACCACAGATGAGCCCCCTTTACGGCCGTCATCAGTACCCATCTTGGCAGTACCAGCGTAGTGGTTGCCATTCGTCACCGATTCAATAATAGCCGAGGTGTTCGTGTTTGTCTGAAGCTCAAAGCCAGTCGAAGAATCCGTGATCGAGTCGACCAATTCCTGCACAAAGGTCTTCGCAGTCTCAGTATCTTCCTTTGTTTGCAGGTAAGGCGAGCGTTCAAATGTGGTTTTTCCCTCTCCATCCAACCCCAGAACACCAGATGAAGTCAAACCATGCGTCATGTAGACTTTGACAGAGACGACACCATCACCAGCTGCAGCACAGGACCCTTGGAAGTATCGTGTGACACCGTCGGGCCCTTGCTGCGAACTGAAGAAGATCAGGCGATGACGCCCTTGAGTCAAAACGCCAGAAGATTTGCTCTTGAAAAGATCAATGTTCTTGGTATCGGTACCGTTCAAGACACTATCAGTATCAAGCATTCCCCATGTACCATTCGTCTTGACATTGAATGAGAAGATGGGATGATCCTTGAGGTTCTCACCAACAGGCAGTTTGATCCAGTTCCTCTGCGCAGGGAGTGTCACGCCCGTCTTCTGAGCAGTGAGAATCTGCTTTTCCGGACCAATACCAGAGTTGAAAAGAAGACGAGGAGTTGTGAGAGCACCGGCTGAGAGAACGACTCGGCCATTCTTGGAAAGTTTGACGATTTCCTTTTTACCTTCAGAAGTCTCAACTTCAACGCCAGTGGCTCGCGATCCTGATCGAACAACTCGGATGACTTTAGTGCCAAGACCGAGAGTAAAGTTTTCACGCTTTTGAGCGAGGGGAAGGTAAGTCCTGACGGGTCCGGCCCGTAGAGCGCTCTGAACGTTCCAAGATGGCCAGCTGTAGACTTGATGCTTTTCGTTGGGTTGTTTGATCATGTCGACTGACTTCCAGCCCAGCTTATCGAAGAATCCAGACAAAGTCTTGTATAGACCTTGGTCGTATCGCTCCTGATCCTTGGATGGGACTAAAGTGCCAGGGTTGCGAGCATAGAGTCTGTTAGCAGCTGGCGCAACGTCCTCCCACTTCCAACCCTTGGGCCACTTGTCGTTGAAGTCGCGCTCGGGAGGGTGGACAAAGACCATGTAGTTGACAGTGACACCACCTCCAAGAACACAGGCTGCCAATCCAGCTGTGTCATCGCACATGTATTCATTCCATAGATCGAGACCGCCAACAGCAGCAGAGAGACCTGGGACGTCGATGGGGGTGAGAGAGGTGTCCCATGACAGAGTGTGGTTGGATCCAGTTGGGACGGTTGGGCCTTGGCCACGCTCGAGCAGAAGGACCTTCTTGTTGGCTTCGGTGAGTCGTTCAGCGGTGATGAGACCAGCAGGGCCACCACCGACGACAATGTAGTCGTAAGTAGAATCGGAATTTTTGCAGGTGGCCAATGTCATTACAGCGGCCCAGCTAAAGGCTGACAAGCCTGAGAGAGATAAGAGACGCATAATGATTCGAAGGACTAGATTGAAACCAAAAAGAAGGGAATGGCTGGTATAAGAAAGTTTGTAATGAAGTGGTGATATCCTGTCTATTTAAAAAGCTTCTCAACGAAGGACGGTTCTTGGCGCCTCATCAAATGCCCCAGTAGCATGTTTTAAAACTGCTAGTGCATGATACTCTGATGCCTAAAAAATCAAGGCAGTTGTGCTGAACCCACACAAATACTATACTGAGGGTAATTAGGTTGTTCGGAGAAGCCGGAGAAGCCGTAGAAGGCTGCTCAAGCCCACTTCTCAAACGTCAAACAACGCGTGTGGATCGGCTTTGACATGTAAGATCCTTGTAGTATCTACGAAAGATGGCAAATCCAAGGCCTTACTCATGATTACTGTATCTCAGACGCCGCGGTTGTCCCGAAACAATTAGTGCTGTAATGCTGAAACTTTCCAACCTTTCCAGAATGAGCATGTTCCCGAAATGAGTGGGATAACTGTGCCCTTGACCCAGCCAGTCACATTGCTTCCAAGCATCTTATCTGATCTTCAAATCGGCAACTTCGGCATTCAAAGCGGGGATCTTGGCTCTTTTTTCGGCTTTCGACCCACTCGATGACAGGTTTGTAAGCACTGTGACCGGCTGATGAGAACTCTATCGTGCATCGTACATTTTTAGTATGACTATAATGGCAAAGATGAGCTCAGATTCATTTTTTAAACGAGTCGTATGCCATAATATTTCTGCACAGCCAGAGTGACATTGCAAAAGCGATCGTGGCCTTAACTTGTGGCTAGGTGCAACGTTTATAGATGTCCGACTGCATGCCTTTCAGCTAATCATACGACCTGTTCATTTTGGATACAACCAACAGATGCATCATGAGGATACACACTGGAGACAAACTTCAACCATGGTCGGAAGAATCGCTGATATAGTGACCTAGGTCTCAGGTCACTTTCTCTTCTATCTGTGGGACCGTTAATGGGGTACCTCGATTTGTTGATAAAGTTACTAAATCTAGACGACAACAGATAGCTCACAAATCTGTTCTATTCCACAGTAGGGATGAGGAGAAAGTTTGTCACAAAGAAACATGTTCAAGTTGCAGCGGTATTAACCACAAGAATACAATGGTGCAAGCAAAGAAGGCGGAACCTGTCGGCCTAGCCAACAGAGTACTGGTGATATACATAATAGCCTAGTCCTTGGCACATCACCCCCTCTAACATGCAGTAGTTAGGCAGGCCCTCATACATGATTCGAGGCCAACAGCACAATCAAGTAGTAGTAGTTAGCGCATAACATAAATCTTCTCACTGTCCTCTCTCCTTGTGGGACTCGCACTTCCCCTCCCAAGATCTATATTAAATATCCCGGGTGCTGCTGCCAGAGCATCGTTGAACCGTTCAGTGGAAAGGCGCTCGCGTCTCAAATGTATACCTCCTTCTTCCGTTGGCATATAAAACGTTATCTCCTTTCCTGCTACCCCTTTCTCTTCAGACGAGGAATCTGAGGACCCGAGAACAAAGTGGCGAACTCTGACCTCATCGGGTGGAAGAGAATTATACTTTGGCGTCGTCTTCTGCCCCTCAACTTGTGCCACCACGCCGTGCTCAAGGTCTATCACCCGTTGTGCAACGACCTGCAGTGCATAGGTATCCCAGAGACTTTCCTGCGCAGCCCCAAGAATGCCCATGAGCCGGAGGGCTTCGATTCGAGTTTCTAGACACCTGCATTTAATTCCCACGAGGAAAAGAAACGGAGAGAACCCCATCTCAAAGTGGAAATCAGATCGCGCTGATCTCTTTCTTTGGTTGGCAAGTTTTCTGGCGCCCTTGACCATACGCTTGAAGTTTGGAATAAACCGATCGTAATCAGTCTCGTCTGTTACGAAGAGCAGGTTTGATAGAATCGTGCAGACCTCGTATTGTTGAAACATCCATATTCGTGACAGTTCAGAGGCCATGCTCATAATGAAGTATGTTTTAGACTCGAACTTATCGAATGAAGCCCGCCATTGAGCCAAGTACTGGTGAATAGTATCTTGTTCGAGGAGTATCGCTGGTTCGACCGGTTGCATTCTCGCCTTGCCGAGGCGATACTCTCCTGTCTGTCGGAAAAGTTGTATCGTCAAGTTGTAGATCGCATCGATGGATTCTTGAGCTTGGAAAGCGGTGGTGAACGAGTCGGTAATTGAAGGATTGGGTTGAGTTAAATGGGAATAGTCTGTCAAAGGTTGGGAATCGCCGAAGTAAAAGGGCAGTATGCTAAGACGGCGAAAGATGGGCAATAAGTAATGCAGAGCCCACTCCGGTGCATTTGCGGAATTAAATAGCATGAGACCATGATAGCAATGCCGTATCGCCACCTCTCCGTTGGACTGTAACATTTCGATGCATACAAATAAAATGCAAGTCACCAATACTAACGCAGGGCTATTGGGGGCTTGAAGTTCGCGGATCGCAGCATTATAGTGCCTCAACGCAATCATATTTCTTTGCATAGCAGTTCTTGCTGAAGGATTTCCTCGATGCTGATGATTTTCGAACAGGGAACTGACTGTTATGATAGAATGCCTGACCGCAGGCTCCATTTCACTAAATTGCATGACAATATCAGTCCAGAAGTAAGGGTCAGTTGGTCCTGACAAAGATGGCGCTACAACTTTGCAGAAGAAATCTATGGCCCTTGATTCATTCTCCGCGGCATTCCCCAGGAGATGGTTTTGGGGCTGATATAATTGCAGTTGGGAGGTCTGGTGAAGCCCATAACCATCACATGTCCGACCGGCCTTGATGCAACGTTTGCAATTTGGCTTGCTTTCGTCGCATTTAACTCTGCGCGCCCTAACAATTATTAGAATTTTACCATTAGCTTGAGCTGGAAATGGCTACCTACTTGCATGTCAAACAGCCGCTTCTGACTTTATGACTTCCTTTCCGAGGCATTTCGACAGATTCAATAGGTTGCATAAAAGTCCAAGCTCCACCGCCCTGACTAATGGAGGGACACTCAGTTTTATACAGGGAGCTTTTGCAGTCACTAGCAGGGATCGTTGCGCCAGGCCAGTCAGAGAGAGTTCGACTAACAAAAAGAGACACATTGTAGGCTTGCTCTTGGCCTGAAAGTGCTAGCTAAGCAGTGACGATACATACGATCGGTTAAACCAAGGGTAGCAAAGCTAGGGTACTCCCCTCTCGAAAGTACAGAGAAGCACAGAGTGGAGCTAGCTCTCGGCTCGATCACGTGAACTCACCCCGCTGTATTCACACTGAGGGTCTTCAGGTTCGATTCCCATCAGTCTTGGTGTAAACCGGGCCACACAAAATGGTCAAGAACGATTCTTCATGACCCTCCGTTAATAAAATCTTTCTACTGCAGGGCCTAAGATCTCGTTGGCTGTCACATTTCTCGATAGCGAGCATTTAGGTTGTGGATCTCTGCAACCTCAAACCCCTCTTTCCATCGCTTTGTGTAGCGTGTACCCTGTCAACATCCGTCCTTGAGAGACCACCATGACACTATCTCACCACAAATTCACTTACCTGCCTTTTATCCTGGCCTTCTATGTCAACACAGCTATGCATTACTACTGTTCATGTTGGTATTTGAACATATTTTCGTGTCCAACACGGGAACAAAACCTGGTGCTCCTACCCTACACTAATGCCAACGATCGTCAACTTGATGAATTTCCGGGGAAGTCTAGTTACTTAAATACTTCCTTAGAAATCGACGACATATAGAAGCGGGCGTATGCTGTTCTAATGTCTCCTCGATAATCCAGGCTCAGCAATCAACCGACGGGCCGATTTGGGAACTATCCCACCAATCAATCGTAGCCAGCATTATGTCTCGCAAAGTTATCACCTGCTTACTGCCGGGTCTCATATGTTGCGATACGGTAAATGTGAAGAAACATTCGATCCAAGCCTTGTACTCTGTTTCGAAGTCATCAAAACCGTTAGTGGTGGGTAGCTAGAGCAATATGATTAGGGTACTAGTAAGTGTTAGATATGAGATTTTACTAGTCAGGGGACCAGCTACGAGGCATCGGTAGAATATTGATATTTATTAGTGAGTTGCCGCGGACCTTTTCAAACACTTTTGTTATAGTCATCCAAGCGGTGAGGTTGCCATTCATGAATATTAAAGACGATTCTCTGTTCTCCAGACTCGGAGCAGTAGTGAAAGCCTTGTGGAGCCGGTTGCCTGATGTTAGTCTGATACCCATGAGTTGTATACAAGGTGAAATAATATCAATGTCAATCTGCTCGAGAACCTGATTTGTGAAAATAGACAACTAAGTCTAATGTATTAAAAGTAAGATCCTAAGCTAGACAACCCTAGAATAAATTGGTGTATAATGTACAAGAATCCAAACCTCCGATAAGCGTATTAAGCTCAAAGAGCTACATATTAATCTCATATTGAGTTATGCTATGCAGTGTCATAATGCCATGAAACCAAGAAAGGATGTGGAACTCCTTTACAGGATGAAAGCGAAACCAGCGGCTACAGCGGCCATACCGGCCAAGGTCTTCTTGGCGGCACCAGCGGTCACAACAGGAACCTCAGGGCCCTTAGGCTCCTCGTTGGAGCCAGTGGTCTCAGGGCTCTCAGGGTTTGTGGGAGCCTCGGGATGCTCGGGAGCCTTAGGGCTGCTAGGGGTCTCGGGGTGCTCGGGAGTCTCAGGAGTCTCAGGTGTCTTGGGAGTCTCGGGAGTCTCGGGTTGGCTGGGAGACTCTGGCTTGGAAGGCTTGGAAGGAGTCTCAGGAACCTTAGGGTGCTCAGGAGTTTCGGGGTGCTCAGGAGTCTCGGGGTGCTCAGGAGTCTCGGGCTCGGAAGGCTTGGAAGGATGCTCGGGGGCCTTGGGGTGCTCAGGAGTCTTGGGATGCTCAGAGTAGATAGGGTGAACAGGAGTCTCGGGCTTGGAAGGCTTGGAAGGATGCTCGGGGGCCTTGGGGTGCTCAGAGTAGATAGGGTGAACAGGAGTCTCGGGCTTGGAAGGCTTGGAAGGATGCTCGGGGGCCTTGGGGTGCTCAGGAGTCTTGGGATGCTCAGAGTAGATAGGGTGAACAGGAGTCTCGGGCTTGGAAGGCTTGGAAGGATGCTCAGGAACACCAGGAACGACAACAACCGGGGGCTTGCCAGGGTGGACAGGCTTGGGACCGACAGGCTTGGGGTGAACGGGAGGGCTGATAGGCGCACAGTCGCCCTTGGAGCACTGCTCATAGGTATAGCAGTCGTCGTGGCACTCCTCGAAGTAGTAACGGTCCTCGTCAACATCGCAAACGAACTTGCGGGCATAATCCTCAGTGTAGTGCTGGTCGCGCTGGCAGCTGGAGCCGTGGCAGACAATGCGCTGGTTGCACTCCTCCTCCTGGTAGTCGGCGTAGTAGCACTTTCCGCTGTTGCAGATCTTAAGCTTGTTCCAGGTGTCATCGTGGCATTCCTGAGGAGCACAGAGGCCATCATGACAGACGACCTGGAACTTAGAGCAGCTAGGGCAGTGAGTCTGGGGAGCGCAGTAGTTACCATAGCAGATGATGATAACGTCGGTAGGGATGGCAGGGAGGACAGTGGTAACAGTCTTGGTGGAAGTCTCACCGCCCTCTGTGAAGGTGACAGTGGCGGTGGTGGTGACAGGAGGCAGGGTTCGGGTAACGAAGTCGGTGTTGATAACGGTATCAGTCTCACCAGGGACAACACCGTCGGCGATGTAGATGGAGAGGAGAACGTTAACACTGACGTCCTGGCGGCGCCTGAGGCGAGAAGCAGAGTTGAGGCCACCGCAAGTCTGGGAGTCATCACCAGGACAAGGAATGTCACACTGGTCACCATCGACGGGCGGAGAGGTCTCAGTGTTCAGCACGCTGCCACAGTAGCAGCTAGAATCGTAGAGACCGAAGAAGTTAGAGCCCAAGCAGGCCTCACCACACTTCTCGGCGTCGTTCTCATCGTCAGAGTAGGCCTGGGTGAAAGTAGGGAAGCCCTCTCCGGAAGAGAAGCAGCCAAGGAAGTTGAAACCGTCGGGGTTGCCATTGCCCCCAGCAGCGGTGCTAGTAGCAGCACCGGTGGTGGTGGTACCAGTGACATCAGAGCCAGTGGTGGCAGTACCAGTGGCAGTGGTATCAGTTCCAATGGTGCCAGTCTCAGTAGTGCCAGTTCCAATGGTACCAGTCTCGGTGGAGCCAGTTCCAATTGTACCAGTCTCAGAGGTAGCAGTCTCAGGGAGGACGGAACCGGTGCCAGTCTCAGTGCCAGTAGCGATGCTGGTGGTGTTGGTGAAGGTGAGGGTGTTGAATTGAGCAGCGGCCATATTGCCCATGGCCAGGGCGAGAAGCTCGGTGTAACGCATCTTGATTTGTTGGCGGTTGTTTGTAGCGAAGGACTGGGTAGAAGCGACTGGAAGTGACTCCCGAGAGAGTAGTGAAGTGGTTGAGAGCGAATGAATTGCTTGATGAGTGAAGAAAGAAATCTGAATTTGGTTGGAATAAAGTCCTCCTTATATAAGACTCGTTGTATGGTGTGGGGCTGAGATGGTATGGCTTTTCCAACAAGCAATGTGCCCATAGTTCCGTATCCTCAGTAAACAAACTAAGCCTCATGTTAGTAAATACCAGTGTTGTGTTTCACTTGAGACATGGCGTCCCCGTCTAACAAGCAAAGAATGAAGCCCCTTGACCCTCCCTTGACTCGTTATGTCTCACCCCACATTTGAGTGAGGGAGCTTGTTGTCCTTCATTGGCGCTGGTGAAGATCCCTGTTTCTCAAGAATTCGCTCCCCCGGCATCTCGCGTCGTGAAATTACCCAGAATTCCAGACATGGCTGCTTTGCAACAGCGCTGGTCTCACTCAAAAATCGAGATCTATGTTACAGGGCGTCGTGAGGTAGCAATAAGGTGGCGATTGAGACGCTATCATCTAGCGCCCTTGGTGAATTCTAGCTGACTAACCATCCGATGAAATAAACTATGGTTGCTTACTTTCATTTGCCCCTTTGATGCCTAAACTAAGCCTGCCCCTCGCAGATCATAAACGACCCGTTGGTATTTGTTGTCAACAGTTAAGATGAAACTAATTTCTCCACATATACGGCTACCATTCCTGGAAGTGTCAAACAACATATTCGTAAATTGAAAATAACTCTGTCATGAGGCTTTCCTGATTCTGAAAACTCCGAGTTATGTGCTGAGGGTTTGATCTCGATCGCTCTAGGATAGATACATACTGGCAGCCCCCAAGCAAAACAAACAAAAACTTGAAGCATGTTATAACTTTCAAAAAGCACCAAATAGCCATTTCAATAACACTCATTCGAGTATCAGCATTGCGCTTTACTAGCGGCGGTTAGAGGTCCGTCCATACTAGATGATAGTACCACGTCACGTGTGCCGAGAAGATTATTACCTCGTGCGCGATCAGTTGATATTGCTAAAAGGCTATTGCATTGATATCTAGGAATCTTACTCAATTAGTCAATCCCGACCGGTGTAATAGTGGTCCTTCTGAAGACATGAGTAACGCGGGTGTAGAGGAAGGAAACTACTGTATTCTGAGCCACGACTTATCAATGAACGAGTATTCAGGCCAACCTTTAAACCCGCTAGTAAATAAAGCTTAGTTTCTTGTCATTTACGTTATATAAGATTATAATGATTTAGGTGGTATTATGCCCAAGCTTATCCGTAGTCTGTTATATAAACCCCTTTAAGCGTGTGATGCGTACCTTATCGATTAATTCCGATTTGAGGGTATTCGATCTGTTATAATAGACTATTTAACTATCTTGATAACACGAACCCTTAGGCACTATACGCCAGAGCCCAACCTCTACCTGTTTTTATACGCCGGGTCGAGGTATGCACCCTCTATTAATTTGCTGTATCGCTCCGAGAGATCGACCTCAATAACTATGAAAAACACGAGCTCTCCCCATATAAAGCACACCAAGCTATGCTAATAAGTGTGTTTGGCACGCACCTTCTATTCTTAGCGGAGTTCTTCAATATTGAGCTGGTTACAAGCCATTACTCTTAGTATCTTTTACTAAAACATTCTGATTTACATTGGGAGCGAGAATTGTTATGGTCTTAGTCAACTATGATCGCCGCAGTAAGCTCACTCGGTCAACCCGGGCACCCATCATATAGGTCATGTTCTGTTCATCTTTACCCGACGCTTATATCACCGCGAGCCCAAATGATCGACCCAGAGCTGAGCCTTCTTAGTCAGCCTGCATGATTCAAAGTGCAGCACAGCCTTGTTGGGCTTCAAACCGAGCAGCCTAAAACCCCTCACTTTCAACCTCCAAATGAACAGCTCAAGCTGAAGAATACTATGGCGACTGGTCTAGAAGCCCTCGGCGCAGCCAGCGCCGTCCTCCAAATCATTTCATTCGCAAGCGATGTCATCATAGCGTGCAAGAAAGTCTACGATGGAAAGCCCACGTCTGATGATGATCTTGAAACCTATGCCAAACGAATGTCTGACGCGATCGGCCGAGTTCAAACTCGATGCAAAGACACGAGCCAGCTTCAATCAGGTTCTACTACTCAGACACTCGAAGGAATAGCCAAAGACTGCAGAAAAGCTGCTCAAGAGCTGGAGACAGAAGTTCGTTATATAACTAGCATGCATGATAAGGGCAATCTTCCCCAGGCGGTCTTTGCGACTCTCAGATCCTCTAGTCATCGGAAGAAGATCGAGAAGCTAGAGTTATCCTTATTCAGGTATAAGCAGCTGATGAAAACAGAGATGATTTCACATCTATGGTATGTTATTGGTTTTTTTGTGGCTATCCCACTCTAACTAGACCACTAGTTCACGTACCGATGCAATCAATCTGCAGCAAAGAAAAGGCTTTCATGATCTCGCAAGCGATGTACAACACCTTATTATTCAAGTCGCACAAGGTCACACTAAGCTAGAGGACCTCATCGAAACGCAACATGGTTTAACGCGTGACACAATCGAGCAGGCGACTGGCAAATCCGAACAGGTTGTTAATGCTCACACCACAACTCAAATCCAGAAACTCCGCACTGAGGCTGAGGTCGAAGCTCAATGTAAAACGCTTCTCCGGAGCCTAAAATTTCACGAGATGAATCAGCGATATCATGACGTACTACCCTTAAGCATGGCGAGCTTCCAGCGAGTATTTGCATCTTACGAGAATATGGGTACCGCAGATGAAGACTTGGAAGATTCTCAGTCTTCTGAAAGTAACATCCACGACTCTGAAAGAGTTGATATGGCTGAGATCGACCAGGCTTGGGCTCTGTTAGTTAACTGGTTGCGATCAAGTGACTCATTGTTTTATATCCAAGGAAAGCCAGGGTCCGGGAAGAGCACTTTGGTCAAGTTCATCGTGGACAACCAGACGACTAAATCACTTTTGCAACGCTGGAGGTCAGATATCACAACCATCTCTCATTTCTTTTGGAAGATCGGATCTACACCCCAGAACAGTATTAAGGGGCTCTTATGCTCCTTAGTCTACCGAACCTTTCAAGATTCCCAGGGTTTGATTCGAGACACATTAGATCATTTTGATCATCTTTATTCAAATACCGAGTACCACGACTGGTCGATGGACGACTTGAAAGCCCCTTGGATACCACTCGGCTTATAGCTGGAACCGTCACAAGCCGGGGGAGTCTTGAACTTCGTGATTTAGACGACCTGATTGTAGCGACCTATCATTCTCAGAGGCACACTTACAGCCTTTGGGTTCTTTCTGAGGCCAATCTGCAGTTTTTACTCCTATATCTCATCTCGGAATGTTCCGCTCACCTCTCCGGGATTATTGAGATTAGTAGTTTGGCTCGGGAGCTACAGTCAAGACATCAAAATTCATCGATCCGAATACGTTCGATCATCACCCATGATGGAAAATCTGGCTCGGAACCAAAAGAGCCAGGAAGTTTGACATATCATAATTTTCCGATAAACCCCTGTTCTTGTCCACCAGAAATCGTCGAACACCTCTTCAAAGTTGGGTTGAAAAGGGATTCTGGACCGATGTTATCATTAGGTATTGGCACTGGTGAAACCTACTTCAAATTTCTCACTAGCCTTACCAACCATCCAAAGGCAGAAAAGGTACAGTTCGAGACTGCTATGCTGTCATTGGCTGGGGAGGGAGTGGGCTTTAGTACTTGGAGAGAGATTGGGATAATTCCAAGCTCTGAGTATATAGAATCTGACGAACTTAGAAAAGAGTGGGACCTTTACCCTCTCACTATGAAACAACTCGAAATAGCGGCGTCTGAATTGAAAGGTCGCAAAACCTAAACTGTTCTTGAATACATAGGACATCAAGGTGTCGGGAAATGGGGAGGAAGTGTGTCTGTTGAGGGGGGTTTGTTTACTTCAATCAATTATTGCAGCCGCACGGCCATAACTCAACGAAGCCCCGATCAAGGGTCGTCCATTTTAATTAAATTGCCGAAATTCAACATCTCAAATATTGACTTGCTGCTCCGGAATTTTAGACAAGAGTTCCTCCAACTTGGATAGACCAAAGAAATCGTTTTCGCGAGCAGCATATTGCATATCCTCCAAACACCAGTCCGGTGTTCCGCACTTGACAAGCTCTTCTCCCTCGTGTTTGCATGAATCAAAATCGATGATGACGGGATTGTCACTTGCATCCACCATGACGTTACGTGGATTCATGTCGTTATGGGTGAGGCCCAGGCTGTGAAGGTGATGGATCCCATCTTTGATACCTTGCAAGCAAAGCTGTTTATCCAATGAATTCCCCGTCTCTAAACGTTCTCGTAGTGTCATGGCATACTTGTCGAAGCAAAGACCGCGAATTCTGCCGTCAAGTACCTCGCATCCCCGATATCTGGCAATGTTTGGGTGTGGATTCTTGAGTAACGTCTCGCAGACTTGGGCCTCTTCCATGACTAGCATGTGGTAGAGATTAAAGCTTTGGTCCGTCTCGTAATTCAGGAGGCTTGCCCGTTTGACGTAACAATCTCTTGACGTTGGCTCAGAGGCAATGGTGAGAAAATCAGCGTACCTCGGCCAGATAACATCAATGGGAATCGGAACAAGGTCGAGTTTGTCTAGTTTAAGAGCGTTGGCGATGAAAGAGGCAAATTGCGAGCAAATGTCTTTATCGGCATCAAATTCCAGCCCGTCAAACTCAAGAGTGTCTATTGCGTCGGGATGAACGCGTTTGCTGAATTTGGCGTAGAAGTAATCTCCTGTAAAGCTTTTTGTAATTATTTTTATGTGGTCAAAGACAAAGTCATCGCCTTGCTCCTTCCATGACTCAGCGTGCTCACAAATCTCCATGGTCGAAGGAAGCACGTTTGTGGGCCTAGGCGTGATGTGTTGAGGTTTATGAATGGAGTATACGAGGTAAAGAAAAGAATAAACGTGACGCAGAGGCTGATAACGGATTGTGCGACGCAGAGGCTGATAACGGATTGTGCGACGCAGAGAAATTGGGCGGCGCGGAGAGGCAAAGTATCTGGGCGGAGAGACTTTATTTCGCCACGTGTTCATTTTCCACTTGTACAAGTTATGCAGAACGTATTGATGCATATAAAGTTATATTTATTGTAAACTCGCATGTCTGATTAGCGGCGTGTGTTGATATGAGTCCCATCATTGGCCGAGAACTGCCCATCTTGACAGCCCCTTGGCATTTAAGGTCATGGCATCGAGCCTCACCCTTTGTGAAAGTACAACCCAGAGAAAAGGAAACTGCTCGTCATAACGAATTCTCTTGCGGAATTGGGGGCGGTGTCAGAGCGATTATAGATCAAATGAGCCCTAGCGGGGGCGAAGGGCCTCTACACTTTTACTATGTGACACAGTGGCTTAGCATTCGTTACCCAGCACTGAGAGCTCCTGGATATCATGTCTGCAAGCCAGCAATTGACTTCTTTTCCTGGATTATAGAGCATCTCTGAATCTTGATCACGACGGGTAAAACATACCGAAATACTGGTTTTTAAGAAAGTGAAGGAAGTCCTTTGTATTAGTGAAACACTTATCACTCCTAGCCTTCAAGCTCAACCTCATCGCGCTTCGTAGACTCCCGCCTTTCTACCCATCTTGCATGTACAAACTCGACCCTTGCCGTGAGATCCAACATAGTTCGAGGAACTACAACATATTGAATACCTACTTCATCCAGCAATCTGCAAGATTCTTGAAATAGCTGTGTCCACACCTCGTCGCTGTCAGGCATCAGCCGCACCCCATCGTCCTTCAGCCATGGCGTGGGCGATTCGCAAACCACAATCAAAGATCTTTCCATTCTCGCCTTTACTTCCACCCAAGCAGATTGCCGCTGCATATCCAACACTGCATCGGCAGATACGAATTTCTTTGCGTAGACTAACGGGTCAAAACCGGAGCGGTCGGAAATGAACCAGCTGGAGATTTGGAGGACTTCCTTCTCAGCTTGTGCCTGGGCCTCTAAGATGAGTTGTTGAAGAAGAAGGCATCGCTCAGGCGATGATTTGATGTCTTCGGCCGTAAATTTGTTCTTGACGAGTACAGTCCTAGCCACCTCAGTGACGATTACCGGCCCATCAATGCATGTGTCGGCGAGCCAGATCTTTGATTCGGTTCGCAGCTTATTAACTAGTGTTGTCTTGCCGGTGGACTGTGGTCCGATGATGTAGATGTTTGGTATATTGATACCTGGAGGCATGATGGCTGTAGAAGACCAGGCCTCTTCCGACAGTAGAGAATTGAGGGGTTGTGAAGACAATGGGAGGCCCACCACATGCTTATGTGACATCAGTGCCCAATGGATGTCCTTTGCTGTGGGTGACTCAGCCACTATCACCAATGTTGGTTGTATCTACTTCGAAGCGGTAAACATAATAACGAGGCCGCGCGCCTCTACCACTCGTGCAAAAATATTCATTTCCCTCTTTCCAATTCCGATCTAACTCCAAACAACCAAAATGCCGACCCAGGACAGGATAGAAACTTTCCAGCATACCTTGCTTTCAACCTTGCGGCTAGACGACAATGATTGGGACTTTCAAGTGCCCAACCTCCCGTCTCCCTCGGTGTTACGGCAGGCCGGATTGATCAAGGCAATCAGCCTCCTCACCGACCTCAAAGAATGCAAGCACTTGATGATCCTGAAATTCGAGCCCAGTAATGAGAACCGCGCCATCGCAGCCAATCCGCTGGACCACTTCATCCTTTTCTCTTTGGAAGCCTTTCGCCCACTCGTAAGAGGTGCCGCAGCAAGGAACCAAGTAGCAGAGCCTGATCTCCAACCCCGCACTGGTAAAGAGGTCTCAGATTACAGTATCAAATGCTTACGCGCTGGCATCAAGTTGAACGATGTGCACTACAATTTCTATGGCCACAGCAACAGCCAGCTCAAATCACGGTCGTGTTTTCTCATGGCCGAGTTAAAAGAGAACATTTCGACAAAAGTCGAGGCGATGGGAGATTTCACTAAGATGAAGACAGTGGGCAAGAAAGCCAAGCGTATCGGCCTGCTCTTTTCGTCAGCAACAGCCGTCATGACGATTTCACCCGATCGATGCGAAGATGTTGCCGACGTGGAAACAGCTGATTACGTATTCACTGATGGATGTGGACTCATTGCTCCTCGTCTTGCACAGGACTTGGCGCGACGAGCCCGAATCCTCTTTCGTGACAATCGATACACACCTTCGGTCTTCCAAATCCGCTATCGTGGATACAAAGGCGTGGTGACGGTCGATCCTCGCATGGGAAAGCAAAAGGCGTTACTGAAGTTGCGAAAGTCCATGAAAAAGTTTAGTGGCGGCGATAACCACTCTTTCGCTGTGGTCGACTACTCCAAGGTAATGCATCCACGTCATGACTAATGTTGAGTCAAAGTGAGCCTAGCTAATGTCACCCATCGGATTGGTAGCCTTTCTCCTACGGATATCTCAACGACGAAACCATCATCCTGCTTCAAGCCCTGGGAATCTCCCAAGAGACGCTACTCAGGAAACAGCAAGATCACTTTCACTTGCTCAGCAGCGCCAAAACCGACTTTCGCGATGCATTTCGCTTCCTGAGTTACATCAACCGACCCGATCTTGCCGAACGTGTGCTCTTGGACGGAAGCGAGAAGATAAAGCCTCAGATACACCGCCTGGTCAACGTTGAGCTTGGAAAGATGTTGAATAAGAGAGATCAGCAACGATGCCGTATTTTTGTACAGAAGTCACGACTGCTGTTTGGTGTTTGCGATGCCTGGGATGTGCTCAAGGAAGGCGAGTGTGCAGTCAAGGTTACTATGGAAGAAAATGGGCAACCGTATGCTCTCAAGGGAACTGAAGTGACCGTCATCAGAAACCCGTGTCTTCATCCTGGAGATTGGCAGAAGTTCAGGGTCGTTGAGCGTCCAGAGTTGTCACATTTGGTGGACTGCATTGTGTTCTCAACTCGGGGCAAGAGACCAGCTGCAGACTTGATGTCTGGCGGTGACCTAGACGGCGATCAATGTGAGTGCAAGAGTCCGATCCCTCATGTGTCGCCTGATATTGCCATCTATCTTTCCTGTGATCCGAGTCTTCAAGTTGCATTCATACTAATTCGTCGTAGTCTTTGTTTGCTGGGACCAAGACCTGATACCATCGACCATATCAACTCCAGCTCTGTACCCAGGAGGCCGAGAGCCGCTACTATTCCGCCCCATCACGGACGACGACCGGCTTGTGTACTTCGCTAGGTACACCAACGCCTCTCTTGGCCAAGTCAAGAACCTCTACCTTGATTGGGCACGAGCCACCGGACCAATGAGTGCGCAGTGTCAGGAATTGAACCGCCTTTTCTCGCAGTGCGTGGATGGTAATCGTATCAAAATCCCTGACAAGCTCCGTTCTCCTCCTAAACCCCCACAAGACGCAGCTCCATTCATACTTGATGTTCTCCACAGTGACTCAGAGGAGAAAACACGAATACTAACATTTTCACAAGAGGCGAATCTAGTGGGGTACGATATTGATGCTATGCAACTGCTGCTCAGTCGAGAAGATATCGCAATGTCCGAGTTCGAGTTTGTCAAGTTGGCACACACCTGGTGTTTACACAATCAGATCTCTTTCGAAGACCTATTGCATCTCTTCGATTTCAATATCCTTACATCTGAACAGAAAGCATGGGTTCTCACTCATGTACCGGCGTCGCCGAACAAACCAGGGCTGGTTCTGAATGCCTTGTGCACGTCTAACATACTTCAACAAAGCGAATTGCAACACTTTCAGCTTGACTACCCTGGCATTGGTTGGAAGAGAACATATGATTCGTCGATCGATCGCTTGGCTACCTTTCATGACGCCGTTGCCACAAACTTGGAAATGTTCCAGCGAACCCTCATTGTTTTCCAGCCCGATGAGCAGTTATCCTTGGCCATATACATCCCCAAAAAGATTGAGCGTTCCCAGGACTGCTTGATTGATGATGTCGGTCGACTTTTCGCCTTTCCACACTCGCAAGGGTCACAAAGACAGGGTCGGTTAGCATTGCCCACCAAGATGCGTTATCAACTATACTGCGATGGGAATATCTTTCAGCTTTTTGAGAACCAGCGATCGAACTCTTGGGTTTACCTTGCTCGACCGGGCAACAACGACGAGGAGTATCGCAACATACAGAACCAAGGAGACAGAAGACGAAAGCGACAGGACATCATCAATCAGGGAAAACAAGCCGAGTTGTGTGCGAGTATCGCCCTGGACAAGTTCAGCAGGCAGCTTCAGACTCATATCGGAAGGATCAATCGATCCCCTGCCATTGCTGCTGTGAGTTTTCTCCGACACGATAGCATTCGGTAATTATGGCTAACTCCAAATAGGAAGTATACGTCATCAGTAATCGAGACGTTGCCTCCATGCGTAACCTCGATCTCTGGCTTGAGTACGTGGAAACCACAGAGAAATTGCCTTTATTCCCTCAAGAAGCGAGGGAATACTCTATCTCAGATAGTAATGATACGGTATCATCATCAGACCTATCGTGGCTTGTTGAGATCGTTACCCACAACGGCCTTGCACTACTTACTCGACTGGAGTCTGTTGATCAGTATAAACAGGTATTTACAGCGGTTCGATCGACCAACGACAAAGGATTTCTACTTCAGTGCTTTGAACATATTCTCGGCAACATCGACAATACTGTCATCGAGGCAAAGACCATCTTGCAGACGATGATTGAGTTCTTAGCCTTGGAGCCAACCATGGCAGTAACCTTTGTCCGCTTTTTTGCGTCTCCTGGCATGGGCGAGAACCAGTATCTGGCCGTATTGCTGGAGTCTTGGCTCCTACCAATCCTCCGAGCATTTGTCCTCTCGGCGAACACCATGAATCATCTCATTCTGGAACCTCTGAAAACGATCTTTTCCAATATTCCTCCTGGGAGCCTGTCTTCGAGTGATATCACGGATTTGATAGAGCTTGTGGCATTGACAATACGATCCACCGACCTAGCACTGGACTTGCTTTTAGATTGCTTCCAACACGAAGCGCCTCAATTTATGCTCGCTGAACCTCATGTGGTTCGCTATCTACTTCGCAATCTGACTGCAATTGCTTTGGATCACATCGAAGAAGCCAACAATGTCGCCAAGCGGCATCAAGGCCTTCTCGATCTAAAGCTGTACCCCAAGGCCAAGGATGGCGATGTCGTTGAGATTGAATTCAGAATCGATACTACAGGAACACCAAGAACGTCATCACATGTCCGGTTGACCACCGCCTCCCTTCCATCAAACATGTTAGTGAGCAGCCATTATTCCATGGATGCTTTGGTGGTTTTTTCGGAGACTGGACGTGCGCGCTGCAAGTGTCTCCATCCACTCCCACCCTACTTTACAGCCTGCTCTTGGGTTTTGGAAGACTGTGGGCCTTGGGTCACCACCAAATCTATGATTGATGCGGTCAAGGGTCTCGTCACTCTGCAGGAAGATTGCTGCGGGGTGGCAAGTATGGTCTTAGGAAATCCACCACCGTCTTTGATGTTGCAATCATCAGACCGTGCGTGGGATGATATTCCTCGATTGAACGTCAGCCAGAACAAAGCCATCAAATTAGCTCTGAACAACTCTCTCCTCTGTCTCTGGGGTCCACCTGGAGCTGGTAAAACCGAGACGATTGTCGAGATGCTATGTGCGTTACAGACTACTAATGAAGATGTCCGTGTTCTGGTTACGGCACCGACACATAATGCGGTGGACAACCTAATGCGGCGATACATTCAGCGACTCCAACGGCAGCATCTGGCCAAAAAGTCTCAACCTAATGCTCTGAGAGTATCAACCGAGGTAGGTTTTGCAAGCCCCTGAACGTCGAAGTCGCATACATGATTTGGACTACTAACTGTATATAGGCGCGCAAGGTTGCAGAAGACCTACGAAAGTATACGTGCGATGCAATGGCCGGGCAAGAAATTCATTCCAATTACAAAGCAATGGAGAAGGCGACCCAGATGATCAAACATAGCGACTCCATTTTCACGACCTGTATTGGCGCAGGAATTGGTTTGCTTCGCTCGGGGTATTTCAACATTGTCATCATAGACGAGGCATCGCAGCAGACAGAGCCAAGCTCATTAGTGCCACTCGTCAAAGGTTGTTCGAAGGCGATTCTAGTTGGTGATCATGTGCAGCTTCGGCCGACAGTCAATCAAACAGCGCTTGCACTGGACTTTGACGTGTCCCTCTTTGAGAGGCTTTACACCGAAGCCGACGGTTCAGCTGGTGATAGTGGGCTCAAGACACTGATGCTGGATACTCAATACCGTATGCATCCCAAGCTATGCGAATTTAGTTCGGGAGAGTTTTACGGTGGTGGTTTAAAGACGGGAATCGACAGTCTGGCCAGACCATTGAACGGCTGCAGCTTTCCGTTCCCAACAGCGATGAAGCATGAAGGAAAGGCTACCCCATATGTGATGGATTATGAGCGAGCCATTTTCATTGAGTGCGACTCGCGGGAAATGTCAGGACAAAAGTCCAAGGAGAATCAAGGCCAAGCAG
Organism: Fusarium sarcochroum; assembly: GCA_013266185.1. Lineage (NCBI taxonomy): Eukaryota > Fungi > Ascomycota > Sordariomycetes > Hypocreales > Nectriaceae > Fusarium > Fusarium sarcochroum. The sequence goes on from JABEXW010000663.1 coordinate 25,221, forward strand.
AACTTTGTCTTCACATCTGCAAGCTCTTGACTAGCCCTTCAGAAACGATCAACTCACCCCATTCAATCGTGGTGCTCACGCCTTATACTCGCCAAGCTGAGGTCTTGAAACGAATGCTCTCAAGCATACCACACAACATTGAGGTGTCCAGCATCGATGGGTTCCAGGGACGTGAAGCAGACATTATCGTGTTTGTAACCGTGCGATGCAACGAGCACCGCGAAATTGGCTTCTTGAAAGACATGCGCCGGATGAATGTTGCGCTGACTCGTGCCAGAACAGCGCTCATTGTTGTGGGAAACCGGGCAACATTGACTGAGGGGAATGCGGATGAGGAGAGCTCGAAGATGTGGAAGAGGCTACTAAGCAGTTTGACAGAGGTACAGAACAATGTCCCTGACTCCCAGGCCACAGCAAGTAGAACCTGATGCTTCACGGGATAGTGGTCGGATATTACTGACATGTGGAGAGTGCCAGTTGAGACGGTTGTATTTTAGGCCGTATCAGTCACTTAGCTGTATTTATATCATAAAATTATGGTCCTGTTCCAGTCTACTGAGCAGCTTCAAGCGACGGAGTGGGGACAGGATCAACTACAACGATCACTTAGAACGACATTCTCCCAGGGTATGACGATATTCTTAGGTAAAGCTTATAGGGATCTTACCTCTCAAAGCCGATCCACACGCTGTATTTGACGTTTGAGAAATCTTCCAGGTAACGTTGAACTTTGTGAGGTATGATAAACATCGCCAATCACTACAATTCATATGACGATCGAAAAACTCTTGGCGGAGTTAATTGTAAAGCCGATATCCGCAATGATGCAAGAAAGTGATATCCTTCCTCTACGGTGTGGGGCCCGAGACTATCCTAAACGCCGCAACCAGTTATAGGTGCAGTTATTGTGAGAAGATGCATGCTGACTGCAGGCTAGGGTGGAGATTATCCTATAGGTTGAGCAATAATTCGTGAAGGAGCGCGATACTGGGCGGGAACCGACGATACCGGATGCAATGATATAACAGAGGTCTACACAAGAAGAGGAGCGGTATATCAAATTTGCCATGGAATGCTACTTTTATCATGATGTTTGTTTTCCTCGACTATGATCAGTTTGAGCCATCGTTCCCTGATTCTTGTTTCTTATCAATGCCGTATATCCGATAATACTCTTCGCTGATAGGGATTTGCTTCGCACCAACTGGTCGCGTGACGTTACGCCCCCACTCTTTGGGTACAGAGTGCTTATCTTGCCACTCGTATATCGCATCAAAATCCCTGCACTGATGCTTGACACCAAAATCTGGGAACGGGTTCGTCTGAGTCTCAACCCAGTTGAAAGTGACGATGTCCAAGTTGCCGTTACACATGAGGTTTTGCATCAGTATGTCCGTGCAGTGACTAACATGGACCCAATGCAAGTCGGAAAACGGCTTCTTCGCCGTACCGTTGCGGTGATACTCTGCCCATGCCAAGTGTCGAAGGAGATTGAGGCAATGGATTTGGTGAAACATGTCGATCTGCCCCATGTAGGCGTTGTCACCAAGGCCATATTCCGGCGGAAACTTGACAAGAAGTTCTGGATCCTTGCCAAGTCGGCGAACCTCACTCTCGGTGATTGGGAAAACGCGAATATTCTCAAGATCCTCCCATGCTTCATCAACGACGGGGTCGGGTGCCAACGAGTTGCGCCACTTGGAAGGGTTCTTTGCTTCAAACAAACCACCTTCTACCTCTTTCGGTCCCAGCTTGAAATTTATCGAGTCAAGCACTGGAGCTACATCTTGAGTCAGTATTCTTAACAGACTGTATACAAGAAAGGAATTCTTACAATAGAATGATGTCTTGCGAATAACATCCATGTCAGATTGCAAGCTGACCCCGACATAGGGTGTCAAAAATAGACATAGAGACGTAATGAACAGGACGATGTTGAGGACAACCCATACATGGCTTCTACAACTGCGTCGCTGTTTCACGGGAGTCCATTCGGCCGTTTCACTGTCACGATCGTTACCCAGTAGGCTCTCATCCGAGCCGTTCTTTTCTTTAAACTCCATGTTCTCAGCTCCCAGAAATAGGACGTAATGAGGCTGAAGTTGCTCTTGTGCAAGATAGAATCCAAGTGAGCTTGGTCAGTACTGTGGGAGAAAGGATTCTCTAAAGTTGAGGTTCGGGCAGAAGAAAAGCCATCCGAGTTCTTCAGTCCCAGATGATCCTTATCTCTCCTGCCTCTTTGCCACGTATTGCCGCCCTCACAACTTGGGAGCCGTTATATGCGATGCTTCTGCATATTCTTAGATAAGGTAACATTACTCCTGCAATATGATGCCAACTGATGTAATAAATACACCGGTCCTGCCTCAAGCAGCTACGTAGGAAGGGTACTTTTGAAGCAGATTGTTGATCATCCCTTCAAACTGTCACATATGGGAAGTACTTTTGAATCCCGGTACCTTGATCTCAACTGTAAGGCGTTTGTAGTGCCCAATCAATAAAAAGAACTTTGGTTCTGCACATGCTATTGGTGGGTCTGGATCAGCGTCATCCTTATCATCCCCGCAAACGAAACACCTTCCTGTCTAAGCAGTTGCCCTCTTACAAAGGGCCCTTTCGGCTCAATGTGAAGATTATAGAGAGCGATGAATCAAATATTTAATATCATCCCAGACTGCTGCTTTGAAACTGTACCCAAGATTCGATAAACACCGGGTAATAATAAGTTAAAAGTTGGCCAACATAACTCTCGACATTTTCACCATGAAGGTTTCTCAGATTCTCAACTTTGCTGTTCTGTGCGGTTTTGCAGTTGCAAGCCCGTTGCCAGGTGAGTCTTGATATCATGCGTCTAGACTTGACACTCAACCCGGATAGGCGATGCCCTTGCCAAACGGGACGCTGAACCTGCCGATGCCGGCGTGTATGGCATTGAGAAGCGCGAACCGCAGAACACGTATGGTAGAGCTTATACCTTGAAGATGAAGGACGACGGTTTTAAGAAGCGTGATCCTCAGAATACGTATGGTAAAGCATATACTTTAAAGATGAAGGACGACGGGTTTGAGAAGCGCCAGAACACCTACGGCAAGGCTTATACCTTAAAGATGAAGGATGACGGTTTCGAAAAGCGGGATATCGACGGTGAGGTTTAGACCTTTACATTTGCCTATATAAGATTGTACCACACTGCTTCATCTCTTTTATATATTCTGTCGGGTATATCCACTGGAATCCTAATCATTCAATTGTAACTATTAGGATATCTACGAAGAGGCTTTGGATTTAGTTTCTGTCTGCTTTATAGGTATATTGACATTATTTACACTTTGCTTACATTGATAAGAATATTTAGAACTATTATGTTTTTAGGCCATCCATTCTTCGTGCTATGTGACAGCCACTTCCCTTTAACCAATAACTCTAAACAATCACTTGATACTAGTCAAGGGGATGGAGAGATAACCTCTGGTTCGACACTTGTACTCTGTGACGATAATCCGTTACTGACCGAAGTGGCCCCTTCGTAAATCGGCAAAATAGGCAGAGGTTTCATATAAGCCCCTCCGAAAACAAAATAAAGGCAAATGAAACGTCCATATGGAATGAGTGAGTATTAGTCATTAGAAGGTTTGTGGAAATGTGCCTGAATAACCGGCCTTGGGATTCATCTTTTAGAGACCCTAATCAATGCTCTGAGTTTTCTTTTTTCCAACCGGCGAGATCGCTCAATGCTAGTATCACAACCAACAACACTTCAGTTTAATCATAAGCAGGACTTTGTCTCTGCAGCTGACGATTCCTGACTTTCGGAGATCCACTCGTGGCAAAACCACCCATCTAGGCCTAGGAGTCTCTTTACCCCGGCACTTACCGTGGCCTTTCAGCTGCGCTCTTATCCTTTCGGGCTACATGCCAGAAAACAAAGTATCCAGACTCTTTTCAATAGTGTCTTGCGATCGTGTAAGCATTGAAAGACCGGACCCTGGCGCGCAGAAATAAGAATCAGCGATCCAATCTAGAATCAACAGTAGCTAGTGCTGAAATTCGGAGATGGGCGCTCCGAAACTCGTTTACAATAAAATACCTCTTAACACTTGCTTCCCCTTCGAAAGTATTTACCTATGTCCTCAGTTTTTGTCGCCGTTTACCCACCTGTGAGGCTATGCAGCACGTCTAGCCGGCTGATGATATGACTGGAACGCGTAGGCAAGCGGCGATATGAAGGAGTAATTCTAAAGTAAACCCAACATCCGGTAGTCGCACACTGTGAGCTGACACCGTGAGAACCGTGCAACTATTAAAACCCGACGCAAAAGTGTTGATAGCTAACTTAAACGCCGAAAGAAAACCCAGGTCCAGTGTCAATTGAGCTTCGGATTCAGGCACTAGCGGATTCCCCGCAAACCTTGGGCCCCTTGGCGTTGCGAACAAATTTCTCCCCTGGAAGCCTATTTAGTTACCCAACCGTGTCTCAAAAATTCTTAATAGACCTTGTAAGGCGGATGAGTGTAACGATTACGGTTGAGCCCTTTGAATCAACGTGAGGCGCCCCAAGAACTGAAGATTATGGGTGCCGATAACCCGATTTAGCCGCTGATCCGATCTGAATACTACCATCTTCCAGACCAACTAATCGCGGATGCTCCTACAGGCACGCGATGTCACGGTAACCCTTTGACATTTCTAGTCCTACCAATGAAAGTTGGTCTTGGTTCCGACAAATCAGGACACTCACCTACCGCATGTTACGCTAGTACTAGTCCTCTCATTAACTTTCAGTCTATTACACTGCCAACACGGGGCCGCGAATATGGAATACGAAAAACGCTTTTCTTTCACTGGAAATCGTGAATGAACATTCTTTATATAGAACAACATGCCTTGGGGATCACTTTGCCTCGAATCTGCCCGTTAGGCTGCTCCATACAGCGTTATACCTGTGTGAGGAAGACATGCCTGGATCCCTTAGGAAGTTGGTTCGTCTTGAAGTTTCAACTTTCGAGTCAATGTTGAGCCTTATGGGTACTGTATTAGGCTCTGAGGCTCCAACGGGCCAGCCATCCCGCAGTGTGACATGTACGTGCGGGCCGAGCAGCCGGAAACGGTAGGCAAACGACTTGGAGGAGCTTTTCCCGCTCGGCGCTATGATGCATTCTGCAGCAAGCTTTCAAAGCCACGAGTAGATCATATGTGTTGATGTCACTGTTAAAATGAGACAGCCAAGATCACATGCAGTCCCATCGTCGCCACAACACGGGCTTACTCGACCCACTGATGTGATTTTGTCTTTCACGGCCCCGCTAAAAGCTACAGTCAAGACAGTAAATAGGTTTTGCCCAAATCCATCGTATTCTATGTCACACCTCAAAAATTGAATCTTAACTGTTGGTTGTTGAGAACTCGGGGCCGACAGCAAACTCTTAGCATAGCTTGCAAAGCCTTACCTTTTATGTCCATGTTGATTACCTCCGTCAACGAACGATGGTCGAGATATCTCATTATTACCGAATGCGACATTTTATCCCCTGAATACGGGTACTAATACCGCACAATGACGCACCAGGTCGTACTAGACTCAACAATGCTCGTATTGTGGCTAGTACTAACAACCCGAAGGGAGCAGAACTGCCGTCCCAGGGTCGACATGAGCTTGATGAACATGCAGAAGCAGACATGCTAAGAGCCCATTTATGATCCACTAGCACTCTTCAGTATGTGTGGACTTTCTGGCATGAGCTCTATGTCACAGAACTCACTTGTGTTTGGAAATTGATGCTGCGGGTATGTTGAAGTTAAGTCACTAAAACAGATGCGGTATTGGGTTAGGAGTCAATGGCTGGACCTGATGCTGAGGAGCTAAGTTTATAATGCCGTTATTCACATCTTGTCAAGCTTCAGCCTCCAGTGTTAGCCGCCACTAGCATCTCACGCCAAGCTGAGGCTGATGTTCGAGCTGCCTAACTATCGATCCCAAGTTGCATTAGCACCTTTCAATTGACCTCCCCTAGTTGTACTGAACGTCAATGATTGTAAGCCACTGCTTGATGGTCTGTAGCTCTCCCCTCCATGGCGGGATGGGCTGTATCCGACACGTCCACATGTCCGGTGAGCAGGCTACGCAAGATTAAGGGAACGAAATAGATCTGGTAAGAATGACAGAAGATGGTTGAATTAAGTCTTGATCAAACTAGAGCTATCTGAGAGTGTGTTTTCACCCTCTCTCAAATCTCCCATAGCACAAAAGAGTGTAAGAAATGAAAGTAAACTACTCTCTAACCCTATTTATTCGAGAAGCTAGTCCGATTCATGATACAAAAATGTCAATATCATGGCCAAGGTTCTTAGACTTATTGATTGTCGTAACCCTTGCCCCCCTTGCCTCCTTTGTAAACATTGATGTTGATGGTGACGGGGGCATTGAAGTCAATTTCGCCAATACACATTTGGAACTAGACATCTTGTGAGCTACAGGATGCCATGGGCGGACTAAATTACTTACACCGTTGTTGTTGTTACAGCAGATGATCTTGGTGGTACAAACCTCCGAGTTGGAGCAGGTTTGGACTACAAGGCGTCAGACATTTAGCACAGTGAAGGTGAAGGAAAGATACATACCTCCGTTGCCCTCAGTGGTGCAGCAATACGGGGTTCCTGAGGAACAAGCGTTCGTTTGAGAGGTCGATCCTCCCGACGATGGGCAGTTGTCGCCATCGTTGTTCTTACCCTTGCCCTCTACACAGACACAATTAGTAAGAAGGCCCAACAAGTTGTTTCCAGCAACTTACTCTTATGAAGAGATGGCAATCTAGGCCAGGGAATTTTCCCAAGACTAGGAGCTCTGGGCTCGACGTCCCGGGTCTCAATCTCTGCACCAGCCTCATTGATGGGAGAAGCCAAGGCGCCTTGCAAAAGGGCGAAGCCGTAAAGAACGTTTGAGAAGTGCATGACTGCGGTTTCAAGCTTAAGCGCAGAGCTACGACTGTACTGTACTGTAAAGGATGGAGTACAATGAACAGAGGAAGAGAGTGCTTCGGTAACGAGCGGAGTGGCGAGGATTGGAGTGACAGAGGTGATTGATGAATGGACAGAATGGGGGAGGCCAGGCTGTATTTGTGTACGGCCTGTTTCTTAGACACCCAACCTGGAAAGCTAAATCCGCTTCGGTTGTCATATGTACCTGTCGCTCTCACGGTTGAGTATGATAAAATATGACACAACTCCTCGTCTGTGCACTAGTTTCACACTGCAGCGGTTGCAACCTGTTATTCAGAGTCAAATATAGATTCCACAAACCTTCTGTCTGTGCATGGGCCTGGAATTTTCCGGCCACAGACACAACCCATTGGTTGATGTTGCGTAATTCGCATCCATGTCTCGACCGGCGACGGTCCGTATCCATGCGTGGTTATGCGGGACGATTGAAAGCATCACCTCTGGACTATGGAAAGAAAGTCGTATTACTATTTCTTGTGCGTGCAGCAAAAATCTTACGACTCCTAGAGAAGCGCATAGCTTACAGTCAGAATGAAGTAGAACGATACGTGGTGATCCGAGCGTGTGGTACGGTAATGGTCCCGGACCTTCGGACAACGACCCTGCAGTACCAAGTCTACTCCGCAGACCCATTCAACTGTGCTAGTCATAGCTCCCGTTCGTTTTCAGCTGCCGCCGGATATAAATGCCCGTGCCATCATGTGCCGTAATTCCGATGAAGCCTCCAGTTGCCGACCTTGGCCCACTGGTGCAGTTTGTCGTGACATAACCGGAGTGTAATTGAGCATTCAAACTCAGGTGCATATTATTAGAATGTGACGACCATGCACCAATCGTGCTTTTGCATAGCCCGTGTCTTTGTCCCGTCTTGTTGACCCTGGGTTCCTAGTTAGTTGAGTCTCGGCCTCCGAGGCAGACACTACTCTCTTGGATGAGTTACCATTGCATTGAACTTTGATATTCAAGATCCTTTCAGCTATATCCTCACTCGGAACATCGCTGCCGTCTCACCACTCACGCTGCAACATATCCGGTCCCGAACACCTGGCCACCTGGGCTGTCGGCTTCGGCTCAACCTAGAACAGGCCTCGATCCAGCCTCCGGTGTTTATAGCCAACAATCTCTTTGTTTCTTCTCAGTTGTGGAGTTTTATGCTTCAGTTCAGGCTTTAGTTTACCTCATGTTAGGGTTCTAAATATTGCAAAAGCAGGAAAAAAAAGTTCAATAGCTCAAAGTTCAGCTGAGAGAGCCCGATGAAGACGTCGAGGAGAGACATGGTGATAGATCATCCATGCAAATTGGATCAAGAGTGTATAAGGCAGAATAGATATTTAAGAGAGGCCATCTCTCCCTCTCAATCATCCTTCCTCATCACTCGCTCACTCTTCACATCTGAGGTCAACTTACTCATTCTACTATTCAAGACTCTCTTTTTCAAGATCTACCACTTTCAATCACCAAAATGAAGTTCACTGCTTCCGTCCTCGCTCTTCTATTTGCTGCCACGGGCTCTCTCGCTGCTCCCGGCGGACAGGGCCCCTCACCTCCCGCTCACCATAACCCGCCTCCTCCTCCTCCCCCTCAGCCTATCGTCCAACAGGCAAACCAGTGCGGCAACGGTGCGCAGCCTTACTGCTGCAATAATGCGGGAAACAAGAACGGGGATGTGGAGTGCAGCCCAATTGACGTTAGCTCCAGCAGCAACTTTTGCAGCGGTATCTCTATGTGCTGCAACAACAACGTGAGTTGAACCGAATAGTCCCATACTAATTCGAGGTCTCCTTTCATTTCCAATGACTGCTTTACTGATAATGCAAACAGGGAGGGTCGTCGGGCTGCAACTTCAACCAGGAGGCTGGCTCCGTTACTATTACCAAGAAGACGAAGGTCGACAAGTGGGGATGGTAAACGGACTTGCGACATGCCAACGTCAATACCCGCGAGCTTTCGTATCTGGAGAGATTCGTGGGCTATCAACACAACTCAACATTCACGAATTTCAACGATCGATATGATATTAAGGGTGTATGAAGGGGATTAAGATTGATGATATGGGATCTGGATATTGAATGGTTTCACTTCTTCGGTCCGGATAGGGGATAGCTCTAGCTAGGCTATCGTCGATCAGGACCACACACGTTCCTTAGGGACTTTATTTGAGGTTTTTATTGGGTTGAGTCGGGAATTATGGAAAATAATAACAAGCGGTTGCAAGAAATCTCTTTCCCTTTGCCTGGTGTGATTATGATAAACATTTTAAGCTATCAACTTCACTGAGGTAGTCACCCCGCTTTGGGTTACAGATACCCCTAACTACCAGATGTAGGTTAATCCTCACGATGAGAGTGAAGACCTCTTACAACAGTAGCTATTGACTATCCAAGGGTATTGGTCAATAGGACATATGCAAGAAGAAGCAGCTCTTGCGTGCGATGTAAGCTGTCTCCACAGTTTTCACTAGACATGCATGTTGTCAGCATATACGACCCTATGATTGGTCAAGCATAGCCCCTTTTAGTGGAGTGCGTCACTGTAGATAAAGTTGGCCCCCCAACCACCGTCCTTCCCCCTCTTTGAGGGAGAATCAGGCTCTTTCCTTTCTTCCAGATACTAAATTCGGATGCATGCATCATCTCCACGTTCGTGCGTGATCAGAAACACTCGCTTAAGCACCTTATCATTGGCGCCTCGTCAGTCTTATCATCTACCTCGAACAAGGCTGGTCGGAGCATACGTATTGATTACTGCGAGAAAGAGGAACGTCTAACCCATCATTCAACCTTTCCTTGGTAAGCAATGTCCAACACGTGACAATACACAGCCTCCTCCTCAGCCTCAGGTTCCCCCACTTGTTCTTCCCAGCTCCACAGCCGACTTCCCCAAATAGCATGGTTGCAAAGTAAGTCAATTAATCGGATACAACAGGGAATAAGAAACATCAGATTGGCGCCCAATTTCATGACGATAATTGTGAAACTACCAGCTCCCACGGGAATTCTCACATAAACAACACTACTATCATTTCTAAACATGCCTCCAAAGAATCGCTCCATCTTAGCTGCCACACCCCCTGATGGGCGTTTTGGTGATAATAACGAGAACCCCCCCTCTCCTACGCTGTCTTCCAAAGACGACGACAAGCTATCTAATACAGAGATTGTGGAAATCCTTAAGCTCGGAAACAACAACAGGACAATCTACAGTGTCGTCGCCAAAGCCTCGCGTACAGTCCACGAATACACCGGACAATGGCCTTGGGAGTGGGCAGCCGACTTCCCCCCCCAAAGATGGTCTAAAAACATGGTGCAAGAGCTGGCCAAACTGATTCGGGGTTTAGAGGGGAATACCCACAAGCTTGAGGAGGTCAAAAAATATTTCCGTGATATTATCGAAGAGAAGAAGAAAAGGAAATCCTATTCCCAGAACCTCAAGTACGGCGACATAGAAAACGCATTGGAACGCTTCGGGCTTCAGAAGCCCGGCCACTATCGAGAGCGAATGTACGCCTGGCGAACGAAGGCCCTCGACACTCAACACGATGACAGCGATGAGGAAGACGAGGACTATGAGAAGGAAAATGAAGACAACAATGAGAATGACAAAGATGGAGAGACCCCCAACAGTGGGAAGGACGAATTCGGCGATTCCAGCACTATCGTAGCCGCCATCTCGCCCGCCCCCATCACGAATAGCAAACGGAGATCGGACTTACCTTGCGATCCGCCCCAATCATCCAAACGCCCTCGTCGAGAAAGCAGGGGAGCACTCTCAAGCCAACAGGACACGTCCCTTCTCGAGGCTGCACGCCAACGTCCTGAACCTTTTATCCACAGAGAGGTAAGTCTTGCGCCACGTCCTCACTCCCTCAAATAGCCTCCGATTCTGACTATAGTAGTCTGTTGCGGCACTTAAGCCGATGGAGGAGATTAGGAAGACAATTCTTGAGCTCTTAAAGGAGGAGCAAGCATCATTCCAAACAGTCATCGGCCCAATGACGACGCAAATATTCAAGTTAAAAGGACCAATCGAATCCCAGGAGAACGCCCAAGCCCAGGTAAACAACTACCAAAGAGTTGTTGCTGAAGCTTATCAAGACCGGGAGAGTGCGGAAAAATCGCGACGAGAGTTTGAGTCACACAAGGAAAAGTTCGACTTGCCTCCGCATATCCACGAAATGTCTTTGAACCACTACAAGGAAAAGCTGGCCGTCTGCGACAATAAGCTACAAGAAGCCAATACCGAGTTATCGCGTGCGAAATGGGCTTTGGCCGACATGAACAGTGATGGTACTTTACAGAAGCTTGACCAGATGAGGACCGAGCTAGCTGAGTTGCAGGGCCGTCATGATCAAACCATTGGAGATCGAAAATCATGGCTCGGCGAGGTTCTTCGACTTGCTTCGAGAAGTACCAACGCCGGCGACGATTCTTCGGCAGCATCTTCCAAAGATGTGGCCGAGCCTGGAAGTGTCCGCTTGCCTGGTGCTCGCGAAGGGTAGGTGGATGGAGTGGAGCGTGGTGGCAGAGGCGAACGAGAGAGACGTCCGTACAGAAAGCCATTAACATGTAACTTTATGAATATCTGGTAAAGGTTCAAGGAAAACCCGTGTCATATATGGTGGCGGAAAGAGGAGTTACAGAGCGTGGTTGGCGCTTGTTATTTTTTTACGTTGAAATTTGTCAAAGCTGAAGCATAAAGGAGTGTGATAGTGTATTGGGCGGACTGGGAGTGTATCGAATAAGTACAGAATCATAGTCGAGCAATGTTAAACACAGCACGATCGTACTATGGAAGGTTGACATAAACCGAGTTAAATAATTCCAACTTACCTGGACCATAAGATACTAACGAGGGATCGAATTGTTGACCAGGATAAAAAGGTTAATGACTTTAGATAGAGGCATTCAGAAGGACGAAGAACAACTCATCCATTACCTGATGGAGATACCATCATATAAATGGTATTGCAATTTTCTCATGACTTGTTGCGTTGCCGGTAGGAAACGGAGGGTAGGTGGACTTATTGGCAGCTGAATCTGAAATTTAGAGCCAACCCATCGGGTCATCGCATTGCGTTCCTGTTTAAGCTTGATGTCTGAGTCTCATAGGCTAGACCGACGCTGCTCGGTCGACCAACAGATACGATAAAAGCGTAGATCTACACCAATCTATGCAGAATTTCTCGTCCATCCAGCCATCGCTCGACATTTTCAGCCTGCTCGGCGTACCATCCATTCATGATACCTTCCTCGACATACCCCATATGCGGCGTCACTAAGACATGACTCTTGTTACCTTTGCCCCAATCCTGTGATCTCCAGGGGCTATCTGCAGGGAGAGGCTCCTCCTCAAAAACATCCAGTGCAACGCCACGGATAGAGCCCTTAGTGGCAGCTTCTACTAATGCCGTCTCATCAATTAGTGCGCCGCGGGAAGTATTAACTAGTAGAGCTGATGACTTCATTGCTTTGAGCTCCTCTGCGCCGACGATGCCACGGGACCGATCACTCAAAACGTAGTGCAGAGTGACTACATCGGCAGTCTCGAATAGCTCTCCTTTGCTCACTGCTTGAAATGACTTGTTGCCATCTGCATCCTGGAGAGGCAGTCCGAGCTTGGTAGCCATTTCATCGGCTTTGGCTTGATCCAAGCTGGCGCTCCAGCACTTGATCTTCATGCCAAATGCCAAAAACCCGATTCTCGCCACTGCGGCCCCCAATCTACCGAGACCAACGATTCCCAAAGTCTTTCCCGACAATCCAATGGCCATATCCGATTGCCATCCGCCAGCTTTTATAGTGGCATCGTCGGCCGCAATGTTTCTAGCCAAAGATAGAATCATAGCCCATGTATGATGTGTTGCTGGATGGCTTCCTCCCTTTCGGATGTCCTGTTGATGCTGTGTAGTTTGTACTGCATCGGTTCGGCCACGACCTGGCGCCGTGGCAACCATGATCCCCAATGTCTTGGCCGTCTCCAGATCGAACATCTCGAATTGCGTTCCAGTGCACAACAGCAACTTCAAGTTGGGTAACTGGCGTAGAAGTTCCCCTGAGAATGGGGTTCGCTCACGCATAGTTGATATGATGTCGTGTGGGTACAGTGTCTCAACCAGGTCGCGTCGTTCTTGGGCAGTCCGTTGAGGAAAGTGCGTGTCAAAAAATTCTACTTGTAAGGCTGGTGGCTGCAAGTGCCCAAAGTGGTGTCCTGAGATCTGGAGATAGTCGTCTAGGACTAGGAGTGACTGCATTGGTGACCCTGAGTGGAGGGGAACCCCACGAGCCATCCGTACGGCGAGGGATCGCGCAGTGGGAAACATTCCGTCAAAACTGTATTCGAATTTAACTAATTTCGTCAAGACTATTGATATTCAAGATGGAGGAGTTCTTATCGGCTTGGAGAGCGGGTGTACTGGGTAGAGTCAGATGGTCTGATCGGCGCTTGCTTACCCGCAAGATCCGGAGTAGCTCGGTTATCGGCACAACCGAGTCGGCTCCGAACCAGGGTAGGTATAAGGTGCCAGATTGAGATTTGGTCGGAATTATTGCTGAGTTGCGGTAACACCTCGTTAAAGAAGCTCGAATTCTATTTTCTGGGATATATCAATCAAATTGTTGATAAGCGGACGACATTCTCACCTCTGACATTCTCATTATAATTTGCCAGATCAAGTTAGATAGCAATAATAGATGGACCTAATTTCGTCTACAACAGAGTCACCTGTTTTAATGACATTTCAAAATGAGAAGGCCATCTTCTTATTCTCATACTATATCTATATTCGGACATTTATTATATCATGTCACCAAAG